>JAWNNP010000822.1:0-44209 GCA_035044805.1 Leucophenga maculata
AGAGTCGGCGACGAGTCTAGGTCCCGTATGAACCGCGAGCTGTACGAGCTATTCGATGAGGTTGACATAGTCCAGCGCATAAGATTCCAGCGGCTGCACTGGGCTATTTGTACCGTTTAGCAACAGAATTTTCAGCTAGTTTCTACTCAAAAGACTTGGCCAGCTTGAAACCAAGAAAGGTTTGTCACTCACGATGGGTAACTAAAGCAAGCCGTTTTTCGAGTTTACGTGACGACAAACTCAACGTCAAAAAATTTGGAATCTTTTGTAACTTACGTTTTGCAAGTTTATGTTCCAATGTTATGTTATGTTCTGTTGCATATGGAAATGCACTGATTTACAAATTTATAAGGACGACGGAATATTTACCACATAATCTTCGGGAAATTATTTATGCTGTATTCATCAACAATTCATATTTTTACTGAAAATGTTTTTTATATGTTGTTTGAGACCTTTTTGTTGTACCAATTTGTTGCTTGTTGGCTCGAGGTCCAGTTGTTTAAATAAAACGAAGGTTGGATAGAAATATATTGGATAGAATAAAACATTAACTAAACCTCCGTTTTATTTAAGGAACTACACCTCGAGCCTACAAGCACCGAAAATGTTTTTTGATGATAGAAAATCTATCCGTGAGAGAGAGCCATAAATAAATTCTGTATTATCGTGATTAGCTGTATGACCCAACAAAACTAAGAGCTTATAAAAATTATGCTATTAATTTTGATTGTACGGAATATTATGATTTGGTAAGCCTAGATGATGACAGTATTTTATCCTACCCCGATTTACTGCTATCATTCCATACGAACACTTGTTAGAGTACATAGACCACCATTGCCTGTTCCAGAAATTCCTTCACTTATTCAAGGTACTGCGCGATGTGTACAACTACTAACTAATATTTCACAACGCATAACAGAAAAGTCTCGAGATGATGTTACGGCAGTTGCTATCGAAAGTCGCACAAGAATACCAAGAATTAACAGTAAAAAGGACTTTCTTAATTAGAACATGTTTAGAAAACATATGTCGTGCAATTTCGTTTACAGGAAAGTAATTTGTACTTAACAAAAGTAAATTCATACAACAATGAAAAAATAATAAATAAATGCCACTTCCATATTTTTAAGGTTTCTTAAAAAAAATAAGTAGAATCAAACTGGGCAATCAAATAGCGTTGTTTTTAACGATTTTTTTTATCTTTCTTAACAGAAGCGAATCATAAAATTGTCCTTATAAGGACGAAACTTGTGCTTTAAGGACAATTGGTCCTTTAATTCTAATGAATTTTAAAAGTCCTTGTCCTAAAAAGAGTGTTGATACCAATTTAATAATGCAATAACAAAATACATAGCTTGAGTAAGAAGCTTATTGTGAATTGCTACATATTTACTTGAATTCATAAGATTCACAGAGCGTGTTTCGTAAAAGATATCTTTATAAGCATATATTTGCACTGAATGCCAAGCGAACTAATGAGATTTCGTATCGGAAATCGAAACACTTGTCTCATTGCTCTTCAAATTCAAATATGTTCAAAGTTATTGCAATTAATTTTCCCTATTCGCATTAATAAATATGTATGTACATATTTTTCAATATAAAAATTGCATTACTCAAGGGCCTGGCGATTAATAATTAGTAAGCATATTATAATTTAATAAATAAAAATTTTTATAAAATAAAATGTGGGAAATTGGGTTTCGTTTGCACAAGTTCACATTGTGAGAAAAGTTCTTGACAGTCATTCACTTGGGAATGGTCAACAATGATTCTTGTTACAAACGGTCCAAGCAACTCACTCGTCCGATAGGACACATATCTCTTGGGTAGCCTCTGAGCTTTCCCTTCAGTGGTGAGCTAACGTGAGAATGCAAAAACCCCCTCCCTCTAATTAGGGGTTGGTGCGCTGGGCTTAGGACCGGGCACTGTAAAAAAATACTGCAGCTCCCATGCGAGCAAGCACGAATTTGGATGTGGTTTCGTGGTGAGTAAGAAACTACGTGGCCTCTTCTCTAGGTTCATGCCTATTGACGAGCTTCTAGCCGCGATACGCATCAAGGCTAAATATTTTGAAATTAGCCTGATTTGTGCGCACTCCCCGACGGAAGAGAAAGACGACGATGCTAAAGATGAATTCTATGAGCGCTTGAAACGTCTGTACGAGCTCTGTCCCAAATACGATGTCAAAATCGTGCTTGCCGATTTTAACGTCAAGCTTGGGAAGGAATCTTTCGCCTAATCGTCGGAAAATCAAGCATAATTGACGGAAGGCACTTGCCAACGTTATGTGGTCCAAACATCGACACGGACCACTATATTGTTGTATTGTCTAGCTCAGCGAAGTACACGCTGCATGTCCCAGCCTGCAACGAAAGCTAGATGTCGGTAAGCTGCAATCAGAACAGATCAGAACAGACTACCGAATGATCCGGGAAACCTCACCGTCTTCTCAAAATATATGTGTGCAGTAGAAACATATAACCATATACAAAACCTCTGAAGAATTCTTGGTATGACAAGGAGTGTCGCAGTGCTACTGCAGAGAAGAACACTTCCTATGACGGAACTCTGCAGTCGGAGGCAACGCGAGCTGCTAGAGAGCGATATCGAGAGAAATGGAGAGAGGAGAAACCCCTTTCAGACGGAAGAAAAAGGAGTAAGAAAGGCGGGAGTTTGGGGATGTTGAGATGTTGTGCGACAAAAATTAAGCTCGAAAATTTTATCAAAAGGTCTGACTGAATGTTTCAAACCCGGAATAACTTTCTGTATGGAAATCAATCTGGTTACAGATACACATGAATCACTGAGATTATGGACGAGTGTTTTTTCTAACCTACTTGGAGGCGATGAAACGAACAGTACCGCCGACAGAGAAATTACACCAGAACCACCAGTTAATGATGGCACTATTGTAGAGCCACCGGAGAATATACCGAGGTCGATCCGGTTATTAAAAAGCTAAAAAATAACATAGCGTTATTTAAGACCGGCGACAAAGAGTATGGTCCGATGCTCGCATACCCGCGACTAGTAAGTTTGACAAAGAAACACACCACCTATTAGTCGACTATAACGCCGCTTTCGATACGTCGATACGATCGAAGTTTTTCGACGCCCTGTCTGCACTATTTATCCCGGCAAAGAAAAAGACACACAAAGCCTCTCCAAACCCCTTTGATACCAAGAGAGGTTTCAGGCAGGGCGATGCTCTGTCGTGTGCTTCAAATCGATATCAACGGTACGCAGGAACGGTGAGTCAGCAAGGCGTTCTCAGAGATTGAAAAACAGTCTCGGCTCATGGGTCTAGCGGTGTGTCTTCTCGCACTCCATCATCGCGTATTGGACGGTCAGTGACGATGGAGAATTTCAAGCGTCTTTGACGGTCAGTGACGATGGAGAACTTCAACTTTATTTTTGTAGAAAACTTCGTCTATCTTGATAACCGAGATAAAATTCCAGCGGCCGCACTGGGCTGGGCACCTCATTTAAATGGATGAAAGAGCTCCAGCACGCATGGTTTACATGGGGGGTGGATTGGTAAACGCTGGATTGGGGTGATTGGTGGTCGTCGAAATAGAGGCCGACCGGGCACTCGATGGAAGTATGGAGAGATCTCTCCGTACTTGGCATTTAAAACGACTGGCGCCAGCGCGCACTAGACTATTGAGGCTGGCGCACCTTCCCAAATGCTGCCATGATCGGAAGACGATTGACGGCCATTTAAGTAAGTTAATAAAATATATTTATAAAATACGTTGTTTGTTGAATTGAAATATGTTCAATTGAAGGAATAACCATTTTCACAATTGTCCGTTTCGTTAAATTTCCAGCAGCTAGGCTATTAATGTAATTGATTGGGGGATATCCCATTATAAAAATAAATAGTTTGAGAAAAATATCATAGCAAGTTGTTAAAAATCATTTGGATACATACACTGCATAAGATTCACGAACTGTCTTTCGTAATTGAAAATTATATCTCCCTACTAAAAATGAAAAGTGTCTATGGTCAACAATCATTCAGGTTGCCCAAATCGGTATCCTATTTTTGAGGGTAGATCCCATGCAATCCTAAAGTCGTATTAGAGTTTTAGCATTAATAAATTTATTTATAGGTTATATAAGCTTAAATAGGATACGGTGTATATGAACTTAAATTGAGTTGTATATAAACAATTTAACACGTCCAGTACACCTCAAAAAAAACCTCTTTAAAGCTGTATGATTTTAGAAAGTATAACTTTTTCATTTGCTGAGCTAAATTACAGCGTAACAAAAACAGTTTTTTCGATTATGTGTGATAATTATTAATGATTTTATTGTATTAAAGATGAAATTTTCTTTTCTTAATGCCTTCACACAGAATGTATATAGTATTAAAATGTAGTCACGATATTTGCAGTGCTTTAAATAAGGTTTTGGACACTCATGATGTATATATTTTCATGAGCCACAGGCGAGTCATTCTAGCTATGTCTGCCTGTGTGTATGACATTTTCTTATTATTTCGACTTTTCATAAACAGAAGCAACATACTAGTTAGACTGACCATGATATGATCGCTAACCAAAATACTTCTCTCATACAAAACTAATTGAAAAGCACAGCCGAAACACTGCCGGTGATCTAGGGTGATCAGACTGTGTACATATATATCTTCTCTTCATTTTAATAGGTGTTAATAAAGTGAATTTTCTATGATAAAAGAAAATATATATATATAAATATATAGTTATATATATATATATATATATATATAGTTATATATATATATGTATATATATATATATATATATATATATATATATATATATATATATATATATATATATATATATATATATGTATATTGTATATGTATATATATTGTATATATTTATATATAAGCATGTATAAATAGAAATAAAAATGTGCATGGTTGAAGCTTTATTTTAAATTCCCAAATGAATTTCAATTAGTCTTTTTTATTTATCTTCTATATCAACACAGTTTTTAGGTAATTAACTATCGTGGTTTTCCCCAAATATATTGAAGTAACACAATGTTATGTTTTTAATATGCAAACTTTTATTTATAAATTAAAATTTGTATTTAAGTTCTTCAAAATATAGCGAATTGATAAGCACAATTTAATTTGCAGGCTGCTCGTAATAGCGTAACAATGTTATAAATTGGTTCTAAAATTAATAAATACTCAAGATGTTTTAAAACTTCATTGCATATCACCGAGTATCAAAGGAACCTTACTTGTTTTGCTTACTTTATAGAATGAATAGGATTGATTGTTGTACAGCACAGGAGAGGTCAAAAATCCCATAACGTAATTGTGATAGTTCAACCCTTTCTTAATTTCACAGCGAAAAATTTTCAAGCTTACATTTTGAGCGAATGGAGAATGGATGTATGGTCTTTAAGCTGTTGATAAATTATGAAAACCTTCCAAAGAAAAGTCGCATTACGCTAAGCACCGCGACTGAGTCATAGTTTGTGAAGTGTATCAATTTTTGCAAATGTATGTAACAGGTAGAAATAATAGTCGGAGAACCCCCAAAGTTAGCCCTATTATGGTCAAGAGTGATAGAGGAGTCGATATAGCCATGTCCGCCTGTCTGTCCGTATGAACGAAAGGATCTCGGAAACGGTAATAGATAAAGACTTCGCGCTTTTTGTATTCGACTAGGACTTCGCCGGAATTTTACAAGTTTATTTAAAAGTTCTGCCCCTCCCCCCCCTTCCCCATAAAATCAACCTCAAGGGTATCTCTAAGTCAAAATCCAAAAAGTACATCAAAATCGGATAATAAATGACAATTTATAAGCAATTGAATTTTAACGACCAATGATGCTTCCGTTCTTCCTTTTCTTATTCGTACAGTGAGAAGTGAGAGGAGCAAAATACTTAATGTCAGCACCATTTTTCTTATTTTTTACCTCTTTTTTTTTTGCACTGCTTGGTCATAAGCTAGGGACACATTTAATGTGTTTGTAAGGCGACCTGTACTGGTACAGGGCCTCTTACAGTCGGTTATGCCTGACTGTAATTTTCTTACTTGTTTTCTATGAAATATGTTACAGCGTAAACTTTTAGGGAATAAATTTTCATTATTGAAGTAATTTTTTTAGGTGTTTACATAACTACGTCATTTGTGCAGTAAAGTGTTGGAAACCAATGAATGAAAACACTTTGCCAGCTGAAACTTTAGGGTGAGATTAAATGGAAATTGTTGAGCAATATTTAGACAAAAATGAAATTTGTAATGGTTGAGCAATATTTCGATGTTACGACCTGTGCAATTAGCATCCTCAATTCACGAAGTTGAATGAATACTGCGATCATATTTTGTACGAAACCAGTCAAATGTTTATAGTTTTCTAAGAACCTTTTAAGCTATGCCTACTCTTTCAATCTTTAAAGAAAATTTATTTACATATTTTTATAATTTTCACACTAAGTACAAATAGTATTTAGTTTATTCTCAATGCCTTAAATGAGCCATAAAAGACGAAATCTGTTAAAGAGTTTGTCTCTATCTTAAGCTCATATGGTTATTTGCAAATACCGAAAATAAAAAATGTTTTTCGGGTTAAAGCCATTTTCAGGGAGTAATCGTATAATATACTAAATTTGGAAAGATATATAGAAAAATTTACTCCACTCATATATAAAAGTAAAACCAATTTCATCATATCTCAGCATCAGCGGTTACTGGATGACATCGCATCGTGTTCATTCCAGACTATACTCATTTGGAAGCTACTCACCCGCCTTATAGTCCAGACATGGCCCCTTCTGATTACTAGTTTAGATCAATGCAATGGCCTCACCGGAATACGCTTTACTTCAGAAAAAAGGTTATACAAATTGGTTCAATTCGTTATAGGCCTCCAAGCCGGAGAAGTTCTTTTGGTATGGTATCCACAAACTGCCAGTAAGATGGGCAAACGTCGTATCTTCCGATTGACAATATTTTGAACATTGAATGCAAAACTATTTTTCACAACAAACCCTTAATACCAAAAAAAAAAAAAAAAAATTTCAACATTGAATGCATAACTATTTTTTCACAACAAACTCTTAATTACCAAAAAAAAAAAAAAAACCCGCACGAAATAATGCATATTAATTGGTTTTTAAATCCGTTAGGGGACAATATGTTTAACTACAACCAAAAGGTTATTGGAAATCGTTTTAAATTATTTTTGTTATTATAAAAATATACATTCGATACCACTATATTGTTCATATTGTGGCACTGTAACCATGAAAAGTAACAATGGAGATATGCGGGTTTGAATATTTTGTTAATTTTTTTGAGAAATGTATTCGTAATTGATCGAATATATAATGTTAAAGATAATCGAGTCTTCGACATTCTTAATTTGTTTCTAATCAGTTAATGTCAAACAGCAGTTTCTTTGCTGAATATATGATGAAAAAATCAAATTTCTCGGAGCTTGATTAGTGAGAAATATCATTTCAGATTTACAATTGCTTAAAATGACAAATTCTGAAAAATGTATATTTTTTTAGAGAATAAACAAAATGACGAATCAAAAAGAAAATTGCAGTCGGGCATAACCGACTGTACGAGGCCCTGTACCAGTCTTACAAACACATTAAATGTTTCCCTAGCTTCTGATCAAGCAGTGCAAAACAAAAATATAGGATATTAATAAGAAAAAATGGTACTAACGAAAAGTATTTAGCTCCTCCAAATTTTCACTCTTATAAAACATTTTTTATGAATGTTTAGAAAAGGGAGTACGGAAGTAGCTTAGGTAGTTTAAATTCAATTGCTTATAGAATCGTCAGTTATTATCCGATTTTGATAAACGTTTTTGATTTTGACTTAGAAGGACGGTATCTCTATATTGGCATATTTTTGCATAATTTTGTGCCTGAAGTGTGCCTTTTCTGTTTCGCGTTCGGCAGCAGACTGCCTCTCGCTCGTTTATTATAATATAAATGAGGGTTGCTGAAGGCAAGTTTAGCAACACTCTCAGCAACATATTGCACAGTAATATTTACCAACTTATTAACTAACATTATTGCTACGCTTATTAGCTAACATTATTGCTACAACTGGGCCGTCCTGACGTTAAGGATCCCCTGATCCGGGCCGACATACTTCTTGTTACAATATTACTTAATTTTACATTTTCATTTTTCTTATCAGTTACATTATTACTTATTTCATTTTTCTTTTTATCAATTACATTATTTGATTTTACATTTTTTGTTTTTATTATAGTTTCATTTTCAATATTTTCATTTTCACTGTCATTTGGCCGTCCTGTCGTCGAGGATCGCCTGATCCTTGTCGATGCATTACTTGTTACAATATCAGCTGCGTTAATGTTATCATCTACGTTTTCACTACTTTGGTTAGTATCTTTTTTAATATCTTCATTACTTTGATTGTCTCTACCATTGAACCAAGGTCTCATGTTACCAACCGCCCATACCCCCGAATAAGGTATTTACGTCTGCTGAAAGTTCTCCACATCTTCCACAATATATCTATCATGTTTTAAAATTTTTGACTCAAAAGTTTTGAGACAACATAAATCCCTTTGAATTTTGGTTTAAGTTTTGTAGATGTTCCTATATGAGACATTCTCTGAAAAAAATGCCACTTTAAAAAAAAAGTTCTCCATTATTGACAATTATATATCTTGTAGTATATGTGAAAATTAAACAAAAATATATGATTTTAGGTCCGTGTATTCCAGGGTTGCCATACTGTCACGGGTCAAACTTTTTTGCAACAAAATTTTCGAGTCCCTATAACTTTTAAACGAATGAACGGATTTTAAAACACCACGAGACTTTTTTGTGTACCATTTCTTAAACTTTAAAACTGTGTATCGTAATAATTTAAAATGAATATTTCATAGAAAACATTTGAAAAAAAAATTTTGTTTAAATTTTTAGCCCTTTTGCCCCCTTCGATCTTTTTTTAAATGCCTCAAAATGTTCCTTACTTCATCACCTTTCTTCCCCCCAAAGGGCATTTTGGGCCAGCAATGTTTGTATGAGTTACAAATGAAAATCTAGCGCAGCCCATTAATATTTCATATTTCATAGTAAAGAAATTGTGCACAAAAAAGTCTCGTGGTGTTTTAAAATCCGTTCATTCGTTTAAAAGTTATAGGGATTCGAAAATTTTGTTGCAAAAAAGTTTGACCCCTAACAGTATGGCAACCCGGGAATACACGGACCTAAAATCATATTTTTTTGCTTATCTTCGCTATCATTGGTCCTAAATCTCTATTAAACCTTTCTACTTGTCCATTGGCCTGGGGGGAACCTGTGGCAATCTTTATGTGCTTTATTCCCTTTGTTTCTAAGAAATATTCGAATTTTTCAGAAGTAAAGCAACTTCCCCTATCTGACACAATGTTGTTAGGGCGACTATATGCCTTGAAGTAGTCATTCAGCGCATCTATAGCCTCCCTTGAGGAGGTCGTCTTAGCAGGGTAAAGTCTTACTTACTTTGTACACGCTTCCATCACCACCAGTTCCTTTTTTTAGGCCCTGTACCGAAGGTACAAGAGCCTATTGGGTTTGTGCAAATGTATGTAACAGGTAGAAATAATGGTCGGAGACCCCCCAAAGTTACCACCATTATGGTCAGGAATGAAAGAGGAGTCGATATAGCCATGTCCGTCTGTCCGTCTGTCCGTCTGTATGAACGAAAGGATCTCGGAAACGGTAATAGATAGAGACTTCGTGTTTTTTGCATTCGACTAGGATTGCTCCGGAATTTCACAAGTTTATTTTAAAATTTTGCCCCTCCCCCCTTCTCCATAAAATCACCCCTTAGGGTGAAAATTTCTTCGGCACAAAAAAAATTGAGTGTACCAATATAGAGATAACGTCTCTCTAAGCAAAAATCCAAAAAGTTCATCAAAATCGGATAATAAATGGCGATTTTATAAGCAATTGAATTTGAACAACCCCCCTTTTCTGTTCATTCATATTCGCGCAGTGAGAAGTGGTCATGTGTTTGGTCATAAGCTCGGGAAACATTTAATATGTTTGTTAGGCGACCTGAACTGGTACAGGGCCTTTTACAGTCGGTTACGCCCGACTGTATTTCCTTACTTGTTTTTTTTTGAATTCTTACTATTTATTGGACCATAGTGATCTATGTGAATAACCTCGAATGGTGTAGTGCCTTTAGGTATTGAATACACAAAACAATTTTTTATATGAATGTCAACCTTCTTTTGTATATTAGGTAACCAATAATATTTCTTAATTAGATCTGTTACTTTTTCTATACCTACATGTCCCATTTCGTCATGGTACTTACATAATACTTTTTCTTCCATTGATTCCGGACCACAGAAAAGTAATCTCTCATTTTTCTTCTTGTATAAAACTCTGTTTCGCATTTCGTACTCATCATCTCTTGTTGACAGTTTATTTCTAATTTGACACAACCTCCCATCTTTTCCTTGACATATTACTAAGTTCTCTTCGAACGTATTACTTTCTATAGTAAGAATATTATGCACACGGCTTAATACGTCCACGTTATGCATCCTTGTTCCTGGCCTATGCTCTGTCTGATAATACTAATTTTGCAGTTCGAAGGCCCATCTCGCAATCTGTGGATTTAACTTCTTTTTATCCAAAGTCAAGTACAAAGAATTACAGTCCGTGACAATCTTAAATTTGATTCCTTGCAAATAAACACGGAATCTTTTGAGTGCATTAATTATCGCCAACGTCTCCAGTTTGAAACTTAGAGAAATAAAATATAGGGTGAAGTTTACCATCCCTCTTTCTTTGCAATAATAAAGACCCATAACCTAGAGCACTTGCATCAGTATGCAGTTCTGTTTCATCTCTTGGATTATATCTATATTGCCAAAACAGGCGATTCTAACAGTTTTTCCTTTAAAGTGTTAAATGCATTTAACTCATCCTTGCCAAATTGAAATTTTTTGTCTTTTTTGTAAAGTCATGCAATGGTTTTGCTATCAAATAAGAACATAATCCTATAAAACTCTGGATTTCGTGAACTTTAGTAGGTATAGGGAATGAACGTACAGCTTCCACACTTTTATCATCAGCTCTGATAACTTAACCATCTATGATTCATCCTAAATACTTTAGAGTTGGTTGAAGAAATTCGCACTTATCCAATCGAAATTCTAATCTATTTTCAACAACTCGCTTGAAAACTTCCTTAAAAATGGTAAAATGTTCTTCTAAAATCTCCATTGGTATTAGTATATCATCTAAATTGATCATCTTTGATTAAATCTGCGAAAATTTTTGAAACGTTGATGGCGCATTTCGAAGGCCAAAAGGCATTCTCAAGAACTCAAACTGTCCAAAGGGTGTTACAAATGACGTAAACTTTATATAATCTTCTTGCATATAGACGAGGTGAAACCTGTTCCTAAGATCTAACTTTGAAAATAACTTTTTGTCCACTAACCTTTCAAGTAAATCATCTATAAGCGGATTAGGGTAATTATCCCTAGCGGTAATTTTATTTTATTTTCTAAAATCAACAAACATTCTGAGTTCGCCCGTCTTCTTTCTTACGAGTACAATAGGCGATGCAAACTCTGATTCGCTTGGCTGTATAAATCCCTGTTTCAAATTTTCTTCTAATTCAATCTTTTCAGCAGACGCCAACCGTCTCGGAGGGCAATAAAATGGTTTTTCACTCTCGACCACTATTTTCATCTCACACTTAACCCTTAGCTCATCTGGTCTGGTTGGCAAAGTGTAATAACCATTAAATAGTGTAGTAAATGCTTGTTCATTTTTATAACCTATTTGTTCGCCTAATTTGTACATAGCTTTGTTATTTTCTTTTACATCGATTACTAGTAGCTGCATTTCAAAATCGTCATCAACATTGTTACTTTCTTTTTCTACATATTGTGGTTTGTTCTTTAACTTTGATTGCAATTGATTTGTATCCACATTGACATTACTTTTCTCATGCTTTGTACCTTTGTTTTCGTACTCCACAGTTTTATCTTTAATACTATTTTCATTAATACATTTTTTCTGTTCACTACTTTGTAACTCTGACATTTCTCTACTATTGCATTTTATTGCTTCTATCACTATTAATTTAAAGTTACTTGCTTTTAGAAAATTTCTCCCCAATACCATTATGTGCACCATAGACTCATCTTCCACAACAACGTTTCAATTTTAATTATTTTATTTAATATTTCAACAAAGCAAAAAATTGTTCCAATAATTTTCAATATGCTTTTATTAGTTCCGACATAATTTTCCGTTGTTACAGTACTTCGCATCTTTACTTAATTTGGCAAAATTGATTTTTTTAAAAAGGTTGTCGGACTTCCTGAATCTAGTAAGTACGCTATGGAAAAAGTCATATTACAACTTTGTTCAAAACTTATATTAAAATATCTTACATATTCATTGGTGGGCTTTTTTTCCTTTGATTGTTTCTTCGTATGCTTCTTATATATATATATATATATATATATACATATAAAATATATATATATATATATATATATATATATATATATACATATATATATATATATATATATATATATGTATATATATATATATCCTCCTACTATTATTATAAATGCGAAAGTTTGTATGGATGTATGTGTGGATGTTCCTCCTGAATTTTGGAATAGAGATAGATGGGATGATGGAAAAGAACATAGGCTATGTTTTGACAAAATCGGTGGGGCGTTGCCCCACTCCCCATATAAGCGATAATGAAAATTTGTCATATCTTTGCATCCATTTAAGGTACAGAAATAAAATTTGGTATACATGTTAAGAGGATGAGGAGAAGTCAACCTGTTAAGTTTGGACAAAATCGGAGGGGGCGTTGCCCCACCCCCCATATAAGCGATAATGAAAATTTGTCATATCTTTGCATCCATTTAAGGTACAGAAATAAAATTTGGTATACATGTTAAGAGGATGAGGAGAAGTCAACCTGTGTAATAATTTGCGCTTAATCAAAACGCGGCCGATCGCAAAGAGGGCGTTCGGTATATTTTATCTGACCGCGGTAGGTGATTGAGCGGAGAGCTGCTCAAAACGGGTGAACTAAGGTTCACGGGCAAATTATTTAGCCGAACGTATAGGAAACGTTCAACCTGCATACGCTAATTAGGTTTAAATATGGCATAGGCAGCCGGTAACTCACCTGTAATCAAGCAGTGAATGGTAACTCGGCTGCTGGGCTGGTGCTACTTAACGGACGCTCCCGCTGGTGCGCTGAGAAACGGCTATGCTGCTGTGACTCCGCTGAGGTTAGTGTCGAAATGAGTTCGATGAAAGATGAGAGATGAGCTGAAAGGCTCACGACACTTTTATTTTATAAGAAGAGACACCGATTTTAATTATGGGTTATGAAAAAACGTTATAAGTTTTATTTAATACTGGGACTCATAATTTTTTTATAAATTCAGCAACTGCACTCCCGTATGCTCCGTGTCGTTCCTTTTAGCGTTTGTTTCCAACTAACTAGCTATAGTTTTTCAGGTTGACACGACCGCGATCGTGGAAACCAAGTATGGCGCTTTAATCGACTTCCACAGCACAGGGTGTGCAGCCGTTACATTTCAAACTTTAGACTTATGATAATATATTTAATTCATTGCAATGAATCAACTTCGCTTACGGGTCGACCCCGCGCGAACATGCCGCCCGCCTTGCCGAGTGGCAACCATCAATAACTCGGCCAGTCCAGTAAGACTGCGAATGGCTACCTTTACGCGTTCCTCCACATTGTCGACAACGCTTACTCGACGACGCACACTCCCTGGCCGACGCTCACCTTCCGGTCGACGCACCCTGGATCGAGACTGTCGCTTCGGTGCGGCCTCGGATGACGTCTCTGCCGAAGACCGACGGCGCCCTAGCCTCTTCCGCAGATCTGTTGCTGGCGGCGCCTTCTTGGATCTTCCGTTGTTCTGTCGTTGAGAGGCGGACCGCATATCCTCCATTGACACGTGCAGCATCGTGTGGTGAAGGTCGCCACACACCCCGCACACCTCTTTGGAACGACATGCACCGATACGGTGCGATTTGGCAAGACAATTGCCGCAATACTCCAGACGCCTAGCAACTTGTCGCCGTTCAATAGGCTTCATTCGCTTGAAGGCTGGACAAAAACGCAGCGCATGCTGCTTTTTGCATAGCCTGCATAGCAGAAACGACCTGTAGGGTAAAAAGAAAGGTATCAGTAAGGGCATTGGTAGTTAAATCCCTGAGGCAGTGGTATAGAGCAACCCCTAGGGCTAGGTTAGTTTTGAGACTACTGTTATTCTACAAATTAACGTACTAGAGGTGTAAAGTTTAAATTTAAGGGAATATCATTAAGATTATTGGTGTTGGTCAGAGCACATTGGCAGCAAAACCAGTTTCGCAATTGCACGCGTAACCACTCCACCCGATGTACGAACATCAACGGTCCGCACGCGTCCGTCCGTCCCTGGATGGGTCTGAACGACCCGACCCATCTTCCATTCGGTTGGCGGCAGCTGATCTTCTTTAATGACCACGAAGTCGTCTTCCTTCAAATCGCGCTGACGTTGCTTCCATTTATCCCGACGGTGGAGTTCGGTCAAATACTCCGTTTTCCAGCGCCGACTGAACTCCTGGTGCATATATTTCAACTTTTCCCAGCGGTTGAGGAGAGACACATTCTCTCTGGGGAGTTCCGGGAATGCCGTTAAAGGGCTACCACGCAGGAAGTGGCCAGGAGTCAAAGGAAGCAGTTCGGAAGGGTCGTCGCTGATAGGAGAGAGTGGACGAGAGTTCAACACTGCCTCTATTCGGGCTAGAAGCGTTGAAAACTCCTCGAAGGTGAACGTATGCGTCCCGGCTACCTTCTTAAAGTGTGTTTTAAAGCTTTTTACGGCAGCTTCCCATAGCCCACCCATATGAGGGGCACTAGGTGGAATAAAGGACCACAGAAACCCCTGACTGCTGTACTTGTTGACAATACAGTCAGACGCGGTACGAAGAAACTCTTTGAACTCTCTCAACATCGCTCGACTGGCGCCTACAAAGTTTCTACCATTATCCGACACCATTTTGTGAGGTAAGCCACGCCGACCAACAAAACGATCAAATGCAGCTGAGAAAGCAGACGCAGAAAGAGACGACACCGCTTCGAGGTGGATCGCTTTCGTCGTGAAGCACACGAATACGGAAACATATCCTTTAAAAACGGCTCCCTGGCGCAAGATGGAGGATTTAATGGCAAATGGCCCGGCAAAATCTACTCCTGTGACTGTAAAAGGAGAGGCAAAACGAACCCGAGGTAGAGGAGCCATCAACTGGCACTGAAGCTTTTGCTTATAAATCGTGCATATTTTGCAACTGCGAACACAGCTCTTTACCGCACTCTTCAACTTGGGGACGTAGAATTCCTGACGTAAGGCCATCAATTGCACATCTGCGTGCAGTAAAGTTCTATGCAAGAACTGAAGGAATAAGCTACATAAGTGAGACTTGTTCGGAAGCAAGATAGGGTTTCGTTCGCTAAATGAGAGCAAAGCGTGGGTTAACCTACCGTTCACTCGAATCTGATGTTCGCTGTCTAGCTTCAGATTAAGGGAGGCTAGAGAACTCTTTGCGGACACCGGCTGGCTGTTCTGGAGCAGGGCGTATTCATGCGGATAATACTGTTTCTGCGCCGCAATGATCAAACGCACCTTGGCGATATGCATATCTGCGTGTCGAATGCTATCGCTTTTCGTTTTCTTATTTCCAGACGGGATCATATTTAGGATTCGCGCTGTAGCTCTCAACGCCCGGGAATAGGACGTGAACTCCGAGCAGACGTCCCAGTCCTGGAGAGAGGTATATATGCACCTCTACCTTTTTTGCTTCAGGGGGAGCTATATTACTCGGCCGCAGGGATGGCCAAGTACTCGAGGGTTCAACTAACCATGTCGGTCCATTCCACCATAGGGCACAACTCTGCAGCTCATCGGTGGAACACCCCCGAGTCCCAAGATCCGCGGGGTTATCCCTGGATACAACATGCCTCCACGCAGCATTCGAGACATCCTCTCGAATGAGAGCAATGCGATTCGCTACGAATGTCTTCCAGACATGGGGAGGTTTATCTAACCAGGCCAACACTATTGCCGAATCGGACCACAAATGAAGCTTCACATTAAAAAGCTGCACGTTAGCTAGAACGTGCTTGATCAGCCGAGTCAGCAATACTGCTCCGCATAACTCAAGTCGTGGGAGACTTAGTGTTTGCAGTGGTGCGACTTTGCTCTTTGCTACGAGCAGTCTGGACGAAATTACACCCCCTGGAGAGGCAACTCGCAAATAAAGTGCGGCACAATATGCTTTCTCAGAGGCGTCACAGAATCCGTGTAACTGTATCTCCGCGCTGGGACTGTATCCAACCCAGCGAGGAATTCGGATCGCCTCAATGGCCGAGAGGTCCCTTAAAAAATTATGCCATCTTATTAGAGAAAGAGGCTTTACCGTTCCGTCCCAGCCCTCGCCCTCAAGCCACAGCTGCTGCAATAAGATCTTGGCTTGCACTATAATTGGTGTAAGCCAGCCTGCGGGGTTTGGTGTCGGGTGTTGAAGCAGTTACGAGCCAAACGGATTCAGATTCATGTCGGTAGATGGGTTCGGTCAAATGCACACATCACTATTTTTTCTATTTTTGTACCGTTTTAATTAATAAAGAAAGCAAATTAACGACCGGGCCTCATGCTTCATTTGAATCGATTTTTCCCCCATTTCAATTCTTCTTTGAGGAAACAGATCCGGCTCGAAGGACCATGTAATAATTTGCGCTTAATCAAAACGCGGCCGATCGCAAAGAGGGCGTTCGGTATATTTTATCTGACCGCGGTAGGTGATTGAGCGGAGAGCTGCTCAAAACGGGTGAACTAAGATTCACGGGCAAATTATTTAGCCGAACGTATAGGAAACGTTCAACCTGCATACGCTAATTAGGTTTAAATATGGCATAGGCAGCCGGTAACTCACCTGTAATCAAGCAGTGAATGGTAACTCGGCTGCTGGGCTGGTGCTACTTAACGGACGCTCCCGCTGGTGCGCTGAGGAACGGCTATGCTGCTGTGACTCCGCTGAGGTTGGTGTCGAAATGAGTTCGATGAAAGATGAGAGATGAGCTGAAAGGCTCACGACACTTTTATTTTATAAGAAGAGACACCGATTTTAATTATGGGTTATGAAAAAACGTTATAAGTTTTATTTAATACTGGGACTCATAATTTTCTTATAAATTCAGCAACTGCACTCCCGTATGCTCCGTGTCGTTCCTTTTAGCGTTTGTTTCCAACTAACTAGCTATAGTTTTTCAGGTTGAAACGACCGCGATCGTGGAAACCAAGTATGGCGCTTTAATCGACTTCCACAGCACAGGGTGTGCAGCCGTTACATTTCAAACTTTAGACTTATGATAATATATTTAATTCATTGCAATGAATCAACTTCGCTTACGGGTCGACCCCGCGCGAACAACCTGTTAAGTTTGGACAAAATCGGAGGGGGCGTTGCCCCACCCCCCATATTAAAGGCAATCAAAATTTGTCATATCTTTGCATCCATTTAAGGTACAGAAATAAAATTTGGTATACATGTTAAGAGGATGAGGAGAAGTCAACCTGTTAAGTTTGGACAAAATCGGAGGGGGCGTTGCCCCACCCCCCATATTAGCGACAATCAAAATTTGTCATATCTTTGCATCCATTTAAGCTACAGAAATAAAATTTGGTATACATGTTAAAAGGATGAGGAGAAGTCAACCTGTTAAGTTTGGACAAAACCAGAGGGGCCGTTGCCCCACCCCCCCATATAAGCGATAATCAAAATTTGTCATATCTTTGCATCCATTTAAGGTACAAAAAAAAAATTTCGTATACATGTTAAGAGGATGAGGAGAAGTCAACCTGTTAAGTTTGGACAAAATCGGAGGGGGCGTTGCCCCACCCCCCATATAAGCGACAATCAAAATTTGTCATATCCTTGCATCCATTTAGGGTACAGAAATAAAATTTGGTATACATGTTAAGAGGATGAGGAGGAGTCAACGTGTTAAGTTTGGACAAAATCGGAGGGGGTGTTGCCCCCCTAAACCCTATTAGCGATAATCAATATTTGTCATATCTTTGCATCCATTTAAGGTACAGAGATGAAATTTGGTATACATGTTAAGAGGATCACGAGAAGTAAACGGGTTAAGTTTGGTCAAAATTAGAGGGGCGGTACACCAACCCCCGTATAGTTTCATAAATGAGGCAAAATAAGAAAAGTAATTAGATATGCTACTTTTTATCGGAAGATCCGTGGACGAATTCGCGGGTAAAAAGCTAGTATATATATATATTTTTTTTTTTTTCGCGTATACATATATTTTCGCTTGCGTCTATTTTTTTCTTTTTGGCGAGTGGTGGTACGCCCGCTTCTGAATTGAAGTATGCCTTTTCTGTTTCGCGTTCGGCAGCAGACTGCCTCTCGCTCGTTTATTATAATGTTAATGAGTGTTGCTGAGAGCAAGTTTAGCAACACTCAGCAACATATTGCACACTAATGTTAACCAACTTATTAACTAACATTATTGCTACGCTGATTAGCTAATATTATTGCCGAAGAAATTTTTGGTCTTGTGGTAATTTTATGGAGGGTAAAAATTTTAAAATAAACTTGTGAAATTCCGGAGAAGTCCTAGTCGAATGCAAAAAGCGTGAAGTCTCTATTACCATTTCCGAGATCATTTCGTTCATACGGACGGACAGGCTGACAAGGCTATATCGACTCCTCTATCACTCCTGTTATTTCTATCTGTTACATACATTTGCACAAAACTAATACGCTCTTGTACCTTCGGTACAGATCCTAAAAATGCTATTTAAGGACAATCAAATTTGCCAAACAGTTTATAAACGTAATTGATTCTTCTTCGTTGGCCATTATGTGTTTGATATTGTATCTGAGCTTTTCTAATGTTATTGGTATAAATCGACGACTTAACGTAACCCCATAAAGTGAAATCAAACAGATAACACTGTCACCGAACTTCTCCTTAAATATATCAGTAGTTTGACCAGCTATGTAGCATGCAGCACAATCATTCTTCAAACTCTTACAAAAATATTTTTTGAACATGGCACGATAGACAACTTTATTGACTACACTATGTCCATCGCTTTCATCGACAATAAAATATGGAAATATGGCATAAAATGTATATCACATTGTTACTTATTGTGAATACAATTAAGTTTATTCAAACATATCTGGGTCTGCTCTCCAATAACATGATGATTATACTTTGATTTGGTTGTGCTTCTGTAGGCGTTGAAAATCCCCGTAGTGTTCTTGATTTAGCGTCGATTCGCTTTCGTAAGAGTGGTGATTATTTTCAGCGGTACGCGAAGCTATCGGTGCTCTGAAGATATCATTCTCTTTTGGATCACAGCCTCGAATTTGAATGCGTCCCTTCAGATGTTTGTTGTTAAATTGAATCTAATAATGCAGATTATCTGGGCGACTCACTATTTTTTTCTTGTTTTCACTATTTTATACGAATACAGCAATGAAGTACACTATATCGCTAATATCAAATCGTCGAAAAGTTGGTTTTGTAATTTTAAGTATGACCAAATCAAGTCGTGTGTGTTTCTGTATTGTCTCTTAAATTAGTATTAATATGACGGTTGCTACATATATTTCTAGCCTAACCATGAAAAAACAGTAATTTATAAGAACAAATCACTTGATTGTTTTTCAAAATATTCACCATTAAGATTCACTTTTGCATTCGCCCGAACCATTTCGAAAGAGATACCTCCAAAACATGCGTTTTGAAGGCATCAACAGCTTCTTCGGGAGTTGAAAACCGCTGACCCCGTAGTTTATTTTTGATGTGAGGAAAAGGAAGAAGTCATTAGGTGCCAAGTCAGGGCAGTACGTCGGATGACCTATCATTCGATGTTTTGAGCGTCCAAAAACTCATTTGTTACGGCCGAAGTGTGAGAGCTCGTATTATGGTGATAAAGTATGATTCGTCTTCGTCGGTTGGTTTTCCTTAGTTGATCGAACACTTCAGGCAAACAAATGGTTGTATACCATTCAAAAATGACCGTCCTTCTTTCCAAAATCGGCTCGGTCGCCACATGTCCGGATTTCGAAAAGAAACATGCTACCGTTTGCTTCAATGTACTGCGCGAGCGAGTAACTTTTGTTGCACGTCTTGAAAGACCCAGACGGTTGACTGCTGTTTTGTTTCGGGCTTATACGTATACATATATCCATGTTTCGCCACCTGTCACGATTGAGTAGACGACTTTTGACGCACCTGAATTTCTTCAGAATTTGCTTGCACCAATCGACACGAGCCTTTTTTTGAGCTATTGTCAAATAATGCGTTGTCCAACGTGAACAAACCTTTCTGACGACAAAATGTTCACGGTTTAATTCCATTTTTTGGCCGAGATGAATTTTTTAGGTGCTTGTAAAGAAATCAAATTGCGCTCGTACGTCAAAGAGTTCACTAAAAAATGTCAGACTTTACGATGGAGATGTCAGATTGCATCTGGCAACATGTGTTGTTGCACAGGTCAGAAACATATGTAGCAACCTTCGTATCTGTTCAGTGCATATGTCCAAATTTCGTAAATATTTGATCTTTAAATTTTTTTATGTAAGAAAGTAAAGTTAAAATTTATTTTTTTCAAATTTTCATTATTTCGGTTTTTACCGGACATCAAAGCTTTAATTATGTTGTTTTGAGAACTGAATATTTTTGATTCTGATTTTTTTCTTATTTTAGGTTGTAATAGCTAAAATACCAATAATTTAAAAGTAATATAAGACAACCAAATTTAGAAATTTAACCCAAAAAAAGAACAAAAATGGTAATTTTATTATTTAACCACGCATTCGTTTTTTTTTTTTTTTTTGAATTGCGATCATATACTTGTATACTGATTATTGCATACAAATTTAAATTTCTATGGTTCAAAAATTTATTAGGGCTTGTCATCATTGCAATATGTCGTCGTTTTGAGTTATTTTGTCTCGGTGTAATGGATTAACAGGTTTTTTTTCAGGTCATTCATTCATTTTCATTCATTAAAGATATTATCTTTTTCGTTCAATAGCGCATTGACTTTTTGGAGAATGCGAATAGTGATACTTGATCTAAAAAAAAAGAGCTCTTTGATCATAAAATTTGCTAATTAACCCCCTTATTGGTCAATCTTTATCAAAAACTTTCGTGCCATTAGCTACGGTCACTGCACTGAAGAGCAACAATCGCTTCCCTCAGGTTTAAAATAAGCATCAACATCATAACTTTTTTCATCTTCAAGGTTACTCAATGTACCAATTTCGTTCTCAGACATTTGTCCACTCTCTATCGTATGGATAGTGTGATTGAATAATTTGTATGATTCCTTACTCGCCATTATGTAAGAGGTAATTTTAAACAGGGCCTCCCCTGAACCCCGTACTGAAGTTCCTGACCCGAAAAAATATTTCATTTAAACATCATTCTGAACAATAATATTTTAATTTTTAAGACATAGAAACATACTTAGCAAACTTTAAAAAAAGCGTGCTATTTAAGTGAAACAAAATTTATGAAGCATTTTTATAGTATTTTACGTTCTCAGCTTTTAAATCAAAAGAAGTTGAACATGTGCAGGACTATTTAGTTTTGTCATACTACAAATTAAAAATAAAAGTCATTATTTGTTTAAAAGATAAATACAAAAGAAATTTAATGTGTTGAGTATGATATTCAAGTGAAACGCAGTGTATTTTGGCTTATTTCAAGTATATTAATAACTTAAGACAAGGCTTATGTGTTCTATTAAAAGGTTTTATCAATGTGGCTGGAAAGAAATAATTGTACAAAGTCCTCAACTGCAGTAATAAGAAAGAATCGATTGCGCTCGATTTACCTAATTATACCCTGTAACTTCTTGAATCACAGATTTAATGGGAGCTTATTACAATCTCAATCCGTTTGTGATATTTTATTAACATTAGCGAAACACCAAATTTGGCTTTTAAATTAAAAACTATAAATTGAGTATCATATCACTACTCATATAACTCACAAGAGGGTATCCGTTCTAGTTGTTCGGCCTAGAACTATTATGGAACACCAGATTTCGCTGCTAATATATTTTGTTTCATTAAAGTTATTTGGGAATAATATTCAACTTTTAAACTCATTTCAAGATGAGATGATGTAGATGAGATATACTATGGGCTCTATGTAACTGCATGATCTATTAGGTCTAAAACTGGTTTGTATTTAATACGTACAATATTATGAAATGCACTACTATGCATAGGTAATAGCAAATTGTATTGAAGACTATACGTATAACCATATTCGAAATACACATATAATAGTATAAAAATATTGGTCAACAAGTACTTAATATAAAATTTATAGGGCATCATTGACGAAATTAATTCAATATAGGAAAAAAACAATGTTATTAAAAACTAGTATATATTGGTATCGGGTTACTACATCATGAAATGATTATTATAATAAACTTTTTGATGCATTTGAAAAGTCGCAAATCTTCGTTTTAATAATTTTTTTTTTTCGTTTTAAGGTAAAATGGCTGATGAAGATCCTTGGGGATTCGATGATGGCGGTGATACTGAGCAATCATCAAATCCTCCCGCTGAACCATCTGGACCATCAGGAGTTACAACTCCAATTGCGGCACCAGCTTCAGCTGCTGCTGAAAGTAAAAGAGAAAGTATTGCTGAACAAGTAGCTGCTGACGAATCAATAGTTGAGAGCGTAGTGGAGTCTAAGGCACCTCCTCCACCACCTGAAGACGATGGATACAGAAAACCTGTACAATTATATAGACATTGGGTTAGGTAAACATTTATGATACGGTCATATCAGATGTATTTTTTTTTCATTATAAATACTATATTTATAGGCCCAAATTTCTTCAATATAAATACATGTATAACTATCGGACGAACTATTATGATGACGTTATCGATTATTTGGATAAAAAACAAGTTGGTGTGACAAGAGAGATTCCAAGACCACAGACATGGGCGGAACGAGTTCTTCGCACAAAAAATATCAGGTACACTATATATATATACTAGCTTTTACCCGCGACTTCGTCCGCGGATCTTCCGATAAAAAGTAGCATATCTAATTACTTTTCTTATTTTGCCTCATTTGTGAAACTATACGGGGGTGGTGTATCACCCTCTAATTTTGACCAAACTTAACCCGTTTACTTCTCATGATCCTCTTAACATGTATACCAAATTTCATCTCTGTACCTTAAGTGGATGCAAAGATATGACATATTTTGATTGTCGCTTATATGGGGGGTGGGGCAACGCCCCCTCCGATTTTGTCCAAACTTAACAGGTTGACTTCTCCTCATCCTCTTAACATGTATACCAAATTTCATCTCTGTACCTTAAATGGATGCAAAATATGACATGTTTTGATTGTCGCTTATATGGGGGGTGGGGCAACGCCCCTCCGATTTTGTCCAAACTTAACAGGTTGACTTCTCCTCATCCTCTTAACATGTATACCAAATTTCATCTCTGTACCTTAAATGGATGCGAAGATATGACAAATTTTGATTATCGCTTATATGGGGGGGGGGGGGGTGGGTCAACGCCCCCTTTCATTTTGTCCAAACTTAACAGGTTGACTTCTCATCCTCTTAACATGTATACCAAATTTCATCTCTGTACCTTAAATGGGTGCAAAGATATGACAAATTTTGATTGTCGCTTATATGGAGGGTGGGGCAACGCCCCCTCCGATTTTGTCCAAACTTAACAGGTTGACTCCTCCTCATCCTCTTAACATGTATACCAAATTTCATCTCTGTACCTTAAATGGGTGCAAAGATATGACAAATTTTGATTGTCGCTTATATGGGGGGTGGGGCAACGCCCCCTCCGATTTTGTCCAAACTTAACAGGTTGACTCCTCCTCATCCTCTTAACATGTATACCAAATTTCATCTCTGTACCTTAAATGGATGCAAAGATAGGACAAATTTTGATTATCGCTTATATGGGTGGTGGGGCAACGCCCCCTCCGATTTTGTCCAAACTTAACAGGTTGACTCCTCATCATCCTCTTAACATGTATACGAAATTTCATCTCTGTACCTTAAATGGATGCAAAGATATGACATATTTTGATTGTCGCTTATATGGGGGGTGGGGCAACGCCCCTCCGATTTTGTCCAAACTTAACAGGTTGACTTCTCCTCATCCTCTTAACATGTATACCAAATTTCATCTCTGTACCTTAAATGGATGCAAAGATATGACAAATTTTGATTATCGCTTATATGGGTGGTGGGGCAACGCCCCCTCCGATTTTGTCCAAACTTAACAGGTTGACTCCTCATCATCCTCTTAACATGTATACGAAATTTCATCTCTGTACCTTAAATGGATGCAAAGATATGACATATTTTGATTGTCGCTTATATGGGGGGTGGGGCAACGCCCCCTCCGATTTTGTCCAAACTTGACAGGTTAACTTCTCCTCATCCTCTTAACATGTATACCAAATTTCATCTCTGTACCTTAAATGGATGCAAAGATATGACAAATTTTGATTATCGCTTATATGGGGGGTGGGGCAACGCCCCCTCAGATTTTGTCAAAACTTAGCCTATGTTCTTTTCCAGCATCCCATCTATCTCTATTCCAAAATTCAGACCAATTGGTTGAGCGGTTTAGCCGTAAGAGAGGAACATACATCCATACATACATCCATACATACATCCATACATACATCCATACATACATCCATACAAACTTTCGCATTTATAATATTAGTAGGAAGTAGAATTAGTAGGATATGTATATATATAAAGTAAGATTGTTAGTTTGTCCCGTGTACTCTGCTACGCAACCCTTTGTATTTCTCTTTTATGAGACCACTTCGCAACATTTAGCTGAACTCCACACGATTCGACCGCGGCCTTTAAAATCAAACTGTTCACACTTGTCCTATGGACCATACCAATTCCCATTGTCATTACCCATTACCATAACCTATTATCATCACCCATTCCCCACTATAATTAACCATTATCAACTTCGATTACCCATTACTATTTCCCATTATCATTATCTATTACCCATTATGATTACCCATTACTATTACCCATTACCTATTACCCACTACCATTATTATTACCCATTAACATCTATGTCAAGTTTCATCGCTGTATCTTAAATCGATGCAAAGGTATTATGGATTTTTGTATCCCTTTTAATAGGCGGGGTGTTGGTGTAGAGCATAGCTCCTCAGATTCGGAGTAACATGTATACCAAATATCATTCCCGTAATTTAAATAGATACAAATATATGATGAATTCTGTACTAAATATCATCCCAGTATCTTATATAAATGCAAAGATATTTCGATTTTTGTTTAACGCTTATATGGGACCAATTTTCAGAATTTCCGAATTTACACAAAAAATTTCATAAAATTCGGTCGAGCTGTTTCGGAGGAGTTTGGTTACAAACACTGTGACACGATATATTTATATACTAACCAATGGATTGCCTTAAAAATATATATTCTCACCAATTGTAAATAAACTGAAGTGTTTAATTAAGAACAGAGGTGCTATTTATCTGTAAATTTACTATTATTTCATAGGGAGCTTAGCTGTTGATTGCCCCTATTCTTTACCCTCCGGACCTAGCAATTCATGATATTAATTGATTGTTAAATTACCCCTAATATAAACGACTTTAAGATAACCTATTTCCATTTACTCATTATCATCACCTCTTACACATCATGCTAATACAAAAATAAAATCTCGAATGAAGAGTTTTTGTTGTGTTGGTTGTGTGATTATATTTCGCACTGCAAATGTGTTGGGCTTGTTGACCGTGTTCTTGATGCCATAAAAGAACGTAGGGGCTTGCGCTGGACCTGGATGGAGTGTAGATCGACGGAATCGAAAATCTTCGCGTTCTCAGCTTCTATTAGAATACTGCGGGAGGTTTTCAGCTGCGGTGCTTCGTACGTCAATGCTCGTTTCAACAATCGTTTAACACACTGGACGAATCGCTCCTAACATCCTCCTGCACTTGGATTAGCAGGGCAGTTAAATTCCCATTCTTTATTGTTAGAAGAGAATTCTCGTTGAATTTGATTTAAATAAAAAAGTTCGTTATTTTTGTTCAGTTCCTTTTTAGCGCAAACAAAATTTGTGTCGTTATCGCTTCGTATTTTTGTCGGCATCCCACGACGGTTGAAACATATCAAAAATGCGTCAGTTGATAAGTCTAAATGTAAGGCGCGGATCGTAAGACAGGTAAAGAGTGCGATCCATCGTCGCTCATGTCGGCGTCCAATAGTAACCAAAAAAGGGCCGCAATAATCGACTGCGGTATAACTGAACGGTGTTAGGGGGTCTGATGGTAATTGTCAGCGATGTGGCTGGCATTGCTTTGTCAATAATACATACTTGACAACTTCTCTTTACTGTTCTTAAAAGCTTTCCGACTGTTGGCAATCAAAACTTTTGTCTCATTTCGTTTATTATCAAGTCATCATTTTGGTCATTATCAAATGTCTTACATATTGGTTCTTTGGTAATATTACCGGGCGTCGTGCACTGAAAGGCAAACAAATAGCATTGTCTAGTCTACCTTTTACTTTCAATAGACCATTTTCATCTAGAAAGGGCGTCAGTCTGTAGATATCACTTGTACTGGTTACTTACTTATCAGCTGATTGTGCAGAAATTTTTCTTGAATATTCTTGTGTTTGTAAGACTTTACATAAAATGACTTCGTCGGTGGCTAGTTCAATGGCAGTTAATTGTTCAGTGCGTTTTACTTTTGTCTTTACTAAGATGTTAGTGAAACGAAAATATATATATATAATACATATAACACGTATGACTTTTGTGTATGTAGAAAATCGCTAGTAGTGAATCAGAACGTTATCTTTATCAATGCTGTATAGATCAGATTGAATATCAGTGACGTTTTCAGGCCAAAAGCTCTCATTTTGATGCAAGAATTCGGGACCATTAATCCATCTTGATGCTGGATCATATTTCAGCAGGTAATTTGCTCTTGTGGCGATATTTAGTTTAGACGGCAACCATCTCCACTGTTCTGCGTCAGAGGAGGACAATATTTTGGCGATTCGGCAAAGCGAAAATCGGTTTGTACTGGCGTTGGGTTGATTTAATCCACAATATAACGGTCTTCGAAACGCTCCAAAAGGTTGAGTTGTCCATTTTAAAATCATGATTTAGCTCAGCAATTTAGTTCAATTAATGCTGCTTGCAAGTTCAAGTCTAGGTGCTCTTAGCTGGGGCACACCTTGATTTGGAAGTCACAAAAAAGACAGCAATTATGTCATCGCTTAATTATATAACACTTTGGAACTCTTTCCACCATGCAATCCACTGGTAATTTGTATTTGTTTCATTATTCTCGTTGAGTTCCATATCAAGTTCAATATGAAATTACGAAGTTTAAAGCCTCCAGTTGCGTTAATTTAAATAGCTTCTAGCGTTATATCTCAGGCAAAATACGTATTTTCAATGATGGCCTTAGCACCCCTTGGCAACATGTGAGCGTATACAGTGGCGTTAATGTTCTTCACATACTCAGCGCAGCATGGTGAGCATATGGCACTAAAAATAATCGATGTCATCACATAGATTTGGATCGACTTGCTTTGATTACTATCTCTCCATAAGAATCCTTGTGCGTTTTGGTCCGGCTGTACTATGCGCACTTAAGGAAACATTTCTTGAATATCACCGGCGACTGCAACTATTCCTTGCCGAAATTTATGCAATATGGTGATTAGAGGCTGTGCTTGTTCTGGACCCTTCAATCGCATTCAGTTCAGGCATTGTCAAAAACAATCCTCAACAGGGCTCTTACATCCCACTTTATCAGGCGTCAACAGCCTGGCATATCTTTTTTCAATATATTCATTGATTTATATGCATTTGCATTGTTACTGACTGGACCATAGCCAAGCCATCCTAAACGTGTTTGCCACGCGACTGGCTTTGCTTCGAGAACTTTTTGGAAGACTCCCAAAAAACTATTATCCAGACCGATAAGAACAGTTGGATTGACATCGATAAAGTTCTTTAAAGGTATGTTCTTCATATGTTCATACCACTCCTTTTCGAACGATTGCACCGGAAGGCGTAAGTCAAATACTGTACGAATATTTTTTAAAGCAAATACATGTCATTTGCATTAGTACATTACCCTTAAATTTCATGCATAAATCTTTTTGATTTCTCGGTCCTTTTTCATTTCCGTATTACTGCAGAGTAAGTGGAATTTTTGGCCCCTTCAAGCCCAGACCGTTAGCGATATTTTCTTCCAACAACGAAACGGATGAACCTTCATATAGCATGGCAAAAGTTGATATTCTGCCCAGTGGATCTGAAAGCGTTAAGGGCAATATTTCAAACAAATGGCTCTGGTCACGCTCTTTATTTTATCGTATGATACGTGCGATGTGGTATCGTCAATCGACCGTTGTTTAAATTTGGCACAGTTGATTATTTTTTGGTTGTTACCACAGGCATCGTTCTCGTTCAGTCTACGCTTATATGCGGCACCTCGTGGCGGCTTGTACGTGTCACCACTCTGGCGGTTACTCAAAGTCATTGTGTTCGTAGCTCGCGATGTTGCGGCTGCAGCTTGTGGTATTATAGTGATCACTTTTGCAAGATCACTAACCCATATAGGAGATGTTTCAAATGTATCATAGGGTTTTACATTGCTAGCATATCGGGCCCATTCATACCGTTTCGATGGCGACAATTTTGTTACAAGTTGTTCCAACAACATTGGATTCAATAGGTGTTGCTCATATTGCGCAGATTTAAATAGTGCAACTACATTTCTGACAACGTTTTACAGTATCAGTACTTCTTAAAGGCGTCTTTCGAGTATCGTATCGAGTCTGTTCAAAAAATGTTTTTGTTATTTGCTCGCAGAATCCTTCTATACACCTCTCTCCATATGTGGATTATTGGGATACCTAGCTTTTTCGTGTCCGAGTTCTTAGTATTTTATTCGAGACACTATTAATTGAAGTGGAATTATTGTCCTATGATCAAAATTATAGCTTTTACAAATGTTTTTAGTTGCAGCACATATTAACTATTTGATTGCGCGGACAGTTGGCGAATTTATGCGTTAGACTTATTGGGAAGACTTGTTATCTAGACCGTACGATGACAACTGATTTATGCTTGCATTAAGAAAGTAATGCAAAGCAATTGACAAAAATATCTTTTTGGAATTTACAGCTACCTAAGATAATATTAGAAAAATGAGATGAGTAACAAATGCATTGAGTAGAAATTGAGTAGAATATGAGTCGTTAAATGCGCTACATTTAACAGTGCAAAATAATTTAAGATATTTGTGACAAAAACAATTTTTTTTTTTTTTTATATATATGTATTTATTTACAATCTGTCCGAGGACAATAAGTAAATGTGACAGTAATTTTGTAATTTACTTAACAGGATTAGCTTCCTCCAGTGAGAAAGCTAATATATTTCAGCTACTTATCTATTACTTTATACTGTACATACAGTTATTTACAAATAAGATTGTTATTATTATTCAATAACTTAATGTCTATCTGGAAGATCCAGTATATGAAAACGTTTAAGTCTTCTATAAACTAAGCTATTATCTGTTAAATTTAAAGCTAGGGTGTTGCTATGACCTAGTAGTCTGTTGATGTATCTTTTACTAAATGCAGCTATTTCCTCTTTAACCATATGAATTTTCAAGTCTTTATGGATTTCCGCATTTGTAATAAACCAGGGTGCATTGACAATAGTTCTAAGCGTTTTGTTTTGATACCTCTGTATGATTTCAATATTTGAGTTACTCGTAGTACCCCAAAGTTGCAAAGCGTATGTCCAGACAGGCTTAAGTACAGTTTTATACAGTCTCACTTTGTTTTCTAAGCTGAGCTTAGATTTTTTACCAATAAGCCAATACATTTTTTTGGTTTTTATATTAAGCTGTGCTACCTTAGCTTTGATATGGTTTTTCCATACAAGGCGGCGATCAGGATGGACTCCAAGGTATTTCACAGAGTCGCTTTGGGGTATTTCAGAACCATTTAACCCTACTGGCGGGCAGTTTGCTTTCCTTAGAGAAAATGTTGTATGCACCGATTTTTGTGAATTGACTTTTATTTTCCATTTTGTTAGCCAGTTCTCTAATAAGAACAACTCGCCCTGCAAATATTGGGAAGCCTCTGTTGGAGAACTGCTGGTTGCAACAATAGCTGTATCGTCAGCGTATGTAGCCACACATACTTCAGTTGAGACAGGCATATCTGCTGTATAAAGAGTATAGAGTACGGGACCTAAAATACTCCCTTGCGGAACACCTGCGTTGATATGTTGAATTGATGATGCTTCGCTTTGCTGCTGGACATAGAAATATCTATTGCTTAAGTACGATTTAAGCAATAGAAAGTATGGTGCTGGAATCCATTTTTAGGCCCTGTACCGAAGGTACAAGAGCCTATGACTTCGTGTTTTTTGCATTCGACTAGGACTGCTCCGGAATTTCACAAGTTTATTTTAAAAATCACCCCCAAGGGTAAAAATTTCTTCGGCACAAAAAAAAGTAAGTATGCCAGTATAGAGATATCGTCCTTCTTAGCCAAAATCCGAAAAGTTCATCAAAATCGGATATTAAATGACGATTTTATAAGCAATTGAATTTGAACGACCCCCCTTTTCTTTTCATTCAGATTCGCGCAGTGAGAAGTGGTCATGTGTTTGGTCATAAGCTCGGGAAGCATTTAATGTGTTTGTTAGGCGAACTGAACTGGTACAGGGCCTCTTACAGTCGGTTACGCCCGACTGAAATTTCCTTACTTGTTTTATTTTGTATAGTATGCCGGGGTGCCATACTCTGTCAAATGCTTGCTGTATGTTTAGAAAAACAGCGGTGCAATATTGCTTGCTTTCTAATGCATTGGTTATTTCATTAACTATGCGGTGGCATTGTTCATGAGTTCCGTGCCCCAAACCCAAACTGATGTTCCGGTATAATTTCAAGCTCGTCCAGCACTGGTAACATTCTTCTCAATAGTATTTTTTCAAATACCTTGGAAAATGTTACTAGCAAACTGATCGGACGGTATGACGATAGACAATTTTCTGGTTAATTTGGCTTTGGTATCATTATAACCTCTGCACACTTCCATTGGGTTGGAAAATGGTCTAACCTAAGAATTGCATTATAAATATTTGTTAAATATCGGATACATTTAGGCGGCAGGTTTTTCATAGTGTCACCATCAATTTTGTCGAAGCCTGGTGATTTTTTTTTATTTATGTATTTTATTTCTCCTTCAACTTGTAATTGTAAAAGGTCGAATTGGCATACTCATTTGACAAACTGATTCCAGAAATGTTTCCACTTCACTTTCAGTTTGTGCATCGTTAATTTCATTAGCATGAAACACTGAATGCAAATGTTGCGTAAAAGCTTGCGCTTTGTCTTTGTCCGATTTACACCAGTCTCCATTGGAGTCTTTAACAGCGACATTTCTTTTTGTAGGGCGTTTTAAATATTTAATTGCTCTCCAAAGGCTATGTTCATAGTCTCTTGAAAACGGATCAAGGTTCCTTAAAAATTCTGCGGTAGACTCATTTCTTAATTCAGATAGTCTTTGTTTAAGGTCACTAGTTGCTTTATTAAATAACCGCTTATCTGCTGGACTTCTACTTTGTTGCCATTTTTTCCGTAATTTTCTTTTATTTTTTATTTGTCGTTTTATATCAACCGGTAGATATAATTGGTGTGATCGATTTATCTGGTTGTAAAAGGTAACCGTCGTGCATAAAAGGCTAGCTTGATGTATATTATTTACAAAGGTTTCAAATGCGTAGTCAATTTCAAGTCCCGTTTTTAAGGATACGTCCAGGTTGGTTTGTTCCTCCAACCAGTCCCGAAATGCGGAAATATTTGTTTTGGGTGTTATAACTTTATATGGTCCATTTATAAATTGAACTGCAGAATGATATGTTATGATGATAGGAGAATGATCTGAGCTTAAATCATAAGTGTCTGTGATATGCAAATGATGAGTCGTTAAATGCGCTACATTTAACAGTGCAAATAATTTAAGATATTTGTGATAAAAACTATTTAAACTAATTTATTGTTGCTGCTGTTGCTGCTCCGAACATCCTCACCCCGTTGAAAGAACCTGGCTTTTAACAGGGCCATTGATAGGAAGGATGCACAGCTTGTTGACCGCTCGCTGAGTGACGCTAGTAGAGGTGCGAAGCATGGCCACCTAGCACTGCCAGTCAGTTCGATGACTCTTGCTTCTGGGTTCTCTGAAAGGGGTAAAAGTGGTCGAGAGTTAATTATCGAAGCGATGTGACAGACCAAAGTCCGAAGGTCATCGAAGCCAAGAATTGATGAACCAATTAAACGAAATTTAGCCATCTTCACAGCCGCCTTCCATAAGCCACCAAAATTCGGCGAGCGCGATGGTATGAATTTCATTTCATGAATTTGGTCATCAAGGCAGAAGTCATTATCGGCGTTGCGATAATTCTCACTGAGAAATAGGCGTAGTAAATCATCCAGCTCATTTTTGGCTCCGACAAAGTTCGTTGCGTTATCCGACCATATGCATCTTGGTTTACCACGACTGCATATAAAACGTTTGAGCGCATCCAAAAGGCAGAAGTTGATAGATCCTTTATCAGCTCCATGTGGACGGCTTTGGTTGCGACACAAATAAAAATGCTCATATAGCATTTGATAGGCGATTTGCTGCGAGTCTCAGGTTTGTAGTAAAATGGGCCGCAGTAGTCCACTCCACTCCCAATAAATGCTCTAGATATTTCCACACGATTTTTTGGAAAATCAGCCATAATGTGCTCGACCATTCGAGGCTTAGCGCGAAAGCATATTGACACTGTTTTCCTGCCACCTATAGGACAATACTGCAACCGAATCGATGCTAGCAAAGATTGCGGTCCAGCATGAAGATATTTTCTGTGAAAATGAGCAATAATAGCATGAGTTAGCGGATGATTTTGTAATAAAATTATTGGGTGCTGAGCCTCGAAATGGTGATAGAGAGGCAATATTGCTTGACGCTCTGACACATTTGTTTGACAAAAGTGCTTTGTAATCTGACCAAAGGTACGAACTTTGGAGTACGCGAATTAACAGATGAGTGCCTCTATGTATATTATCAGTTGTAAGCTGCGATGATTTTGTCTACGAAATTAATTTATGCATATACCCAAATATGCTTTGGAGAACGCGAATTAACAGATGAGTGCCTCTAAGTATATTATCAATAATAAGCTGCGATGATTTTGTCGACGAAATGAATTTATGCATATACCCAAATATGCGTTGCATTCTGCTAAATGAATTAATGTATTTAGAGTTAAGTAAAATATCTCTACGAGTTGACAAAGACAACACTACCTTCCGCCGGATTTCTGGCAGTGTCTGTTCTGGTACACATGACTCAGGTACACTTGTTGTAATAAGTGCACTGCTGTTTTACCATGTTTGTAGGAACGAACGTAGATACAAGATCCGTATGCTTCGATGCTTGCATCGCAAAACAAGTGAAATTCTATTGATGCCCCAACTTGAAGAACATAGCGAGGAAATATTGAATGTTGTTAACTAAATTAGACCAAGCTGATTCCAATAAGACAGGCAAACTCTCCTCCCATTTCAGCTTTTCTCTCCACATACATTGCAAAAGTAATTTTACCCTTGTTAATGTAGGGCCGATTAGTCCAAAAGGATAATAAAAGCGGGCTATTGTAAACAAAATGGAACGCTTAGAGTGGTTTCCATTGCTCAGCTGCGGCGTAAATGAAAGTAGAAAATTGTCATTCGTTGGGTCCCAAACTAAGCCAAGCGCCTTGGTGATTTCACTGCCGTCATGAAATTTGAGAAATTTGTCCTTTTCTGCTTCAGGTATATCGCAATATTTCAGTGCGGTTGGAGCACCATTTCCTTAACTGAAACCGCCTTTGTTAAGTAAATCCGTTGTTTGCTGTAGAATATCATTCACCTATTGCACTGTGCTTCCTCCTGATATCAAATCATCGACATAGAAGTCGTGAATCACAATTTATGAACCAAGTGGGTATGTGTTTCGCTCATCTATGTCCAATTGGTGCATCGCTCTAATGGCTAAAAACGGGGCTGATTTGGTACCATAAGTTACTGTGTCCAATTTGTATGTTTCGATTTCCTCCTCAGGAGAGTCTCGCCATAATATGCAATGTAACATATTATCAGGCGGAGAAATACGCACGCATCGATACATTTTGCATATGTCTCCTGTAAGCGCTATAGGAAATGATCGAAAACGAATTAATGTGCTGAACAGTTTTGGTTGTATTGTTGGCCCTGTCATAAGCAAATCGTTCAATAAAAGGCCAGATGAAGTAGCTGCACAGCCATTGAATACGACTCTCAGCTTTGTGATCCTCGCAGTCAAGTTCCTCCTTCGTTGTTTTATCTATATCGTCTAGCCGAATGCTAGGATCAGTTTCATCCGATGCCTTTTGTTTAACGACGAACGATGATAGTTTGTGCGGCTTGTGCGCACCGCCAGATAAGATCCAGCCGAGTCGAATTTCTGGAGCGTAGGTAGTCCAGGTTGTAGTTGCATCTGAGCCACACAAAGAAGATCAAAGAAGAGCCCTGCTCCGATGAGCAAGTCAATGCGCTGTGGCGTGTGAAATTGTGGATCAGCTAACTCTAAGTTCGATGGAATGTTCCAATCAACCGTGTTCAAGGCGAGGACAGGCTGATTGTCGGTGATAGTTTCAGCGACTTTTACCAGACTTGCCCGTATGACAGTTTGACGTTTGCATAGCATGCTCTACATTCTCTAAAGTCCTGCAACGTTTTTCCAAAAATGTAGATAGCCTGTCCCATGACTGAATTTCATCGTGCTATTTGTTCCAATGAACCCAATGATTGTAACACACGCATGTGTGAAGTAACCTTGTTTGTCCAACTGCCAGTCCAGCTGACCAACAGAAGCATCAACTTTGCATTGCCCAAATATTTCTCTAATGTGTGCCTGAAATATTAGACGTTTATTATCGAATCTTTTTTCTAGTAAATTTAAAGCAATTTTATAGTTAGAGCCTTTTATTTCTATTGATCGTATTGTATCCAACGCCGCATCGCTAAAACAGGAGCGTAACTGATGTAGCTTCTCAATTGGGGTGAGTTCTCCTTCCTTATCTACCACCATAGTGAACATCGAATTAAAATCTGTCCACTCAGTGTAGGCACCATTAAATGTTGGTAAGTTTAGCTGCAGTAAAAGCGATTGATTTGTCACCACATAGAATGGACGCTGGTCGTCGCTGGGTGGCTTAAGCGTAGAACAATGCTGCGGAGTACCAAGTTTACTTATTTTAAGTTGAAGAGACACTTCCACACCATCGAAAGTAAAATCAAACTTGTTCGGCAGCTCACTTGAAATAGCATCAAAATCAAGCTCCTCCAAGTCATCATGCGCGTGTTTAAATTCAGCTTGAAGCGTGATTAGTGATTTTAATCGAGGGACAGCGCTGTCCGTTATCCACTGCGCTTTGTTGTTGCCTAAACAACTGTTGGCTGCACTATTTTGTTGTTGCCTCCCACGCACTCCGCTGCTCTGCTCGCTATTGCAGTCGTCGACCTAGCTGATAACGGCGTTCTGTTGTTGTTGTGCTGCAGCTAGTTATTGATATTTTCGGCCTGTGCTTGTTGTTACCGTTGCGCTGCAGTCCTCGTCTGCGTTTGTTATTGTTGCCGTTTTTTTGCCTATTGCTTGCGGTTTTTTACATATTTCTTTGACTACGAACTAATGTCTTATCGCCTACAAACTTATACCCTACCAAATCAATATGTTAGACGTAATATCTATAAACTTATTACATACATCATCAATATGTTGGACTTATTTTCTGCAAACTTATACCCTATAAATTCCCTACATGACTACAAACTTAAATATCTACAAAACTCTGTGCGCTCTTTTATAGGGGCGTCACAAACGTTAAAACCAAACATTTAATAAACTAAGGATATGTAACGAGGTTTTTACATATATTTAATCTACAGATAAGTATATGTATATATTAGCATCTGCGAAAGGTTATTTGCAAATGTATACTGTGTTGTTAAATAAACTAATAAATAATATAATGAGTAGTACTGAAGACATGTATATTTACCGTGCTATTTGATATATTAATCAATTTTTTTATTTACTTCTAGTGCAATTGGATTGGATTCGTTTGTGCCCTCCAGCAAAAGAGAGAAGCAATTAGTTCAAACATTAGCAGCATCAATCCGAACATATAATTACCATACTAAGGCATATATAAATCAAAAATATGCAAATGTACTCTGAAAACTCATTCAAAAATAGTTTTGACTTAGAGTTCGATTATATCTTTAGGGAGATTTGTCTTTATTTTAAGTGAGCGAATGTATTTATATTTTTTTATTTTCTAGAATATCATATAATATATATTATAGAATTTTTGTGTACAATAAAAACTGAACGAAACGCATTTTACCGTGAAGCATTTTGCTGATGTTCTTGATTTTATTCGTAATATAATAAGATAACCTTTAGCTTAGATTTGGGTTTTACGTCTCAGCTCACGACCACGGTCAGCTGCAGCTATTTCTATGAAATTATGGGTGATTTTAAAGAAATCTTTTGAGAACATACTAAAGAATTATTTTTATACAGATATACAAAAATGCATATGAAATGACTTTGTTTACAGAACACTTTCACGAAAATAGTAAAAACATTGTTGAAAAAATGGTTATACATTTGAAATTAGGAGAGATTTTAAGGAAATATGTAGGAATGTAGATTTTATAGAAATATTTAGATAAAAAAGATACATAAATAGTTTGAAGTCGTGGCATCAAAATTTCTGCGATATTACTTTTTTTTGTTTTTTATTTGTTTTTTCATTTAAAAATAGTGTTTAAACATATTTAAACATATTGTTCCCGTTGCTTCTGCGTGTGACAATAAACACGATGTGAGATATGATGGGTACAAGCTGAGTGTGCGCTTCTTACGATTAAATTGATGATCATCCATCAATTATGTTGCGACGATGACAGAAAGATCAACGCGCGGCACACATCTTTAATATAAGTTAAGTTGAGTAAACATAAACTCGCTGATAGGTCTGCAACAAAAAGGCCTCGGTTTAGCATACGAAGCAACGCATTGCATACCGGCGTGCATCGACGAAAGGCCTCGACCTAGCATCTAAGCAACGCATTGCACACGCAAAGCCAAGCGCCACGAGGTCCCGTCACAAACAGCGCATTGCAAACGCACAGCCTAGCGACACGAGGCCCCGTTCTAAGCAACGCACTGCACACGCACAGCCTAGCGACACGAGGCCCCGTTCTAGCAACATATTGCATATATCAGTTTAGCGACATGAGGCCCTGTCCTAGCTCTCTGCCGAGGACGATGCTCCGAGTCCGAGGCTACAAGGCATTTTCGGTAGTTAAGTTAGTTTGAGTTTTGATTTATACTTTAAACAAGACACTTGAGGTGAGCAACTCCGGCACTCGCCGTTAAAATAAACTACAATACATAAAATTTTTAATTGGCGCCCAACGTGTTTTAAACTAATTACCCACCACATCAGTGTAGCCAACGCACAGTGCAGTTAAATAAATTTTAAAAAGTGAAAAAAATTACTATTATAACATATTGGCTCGTAAAAGAGCAACATAACATAATTTAAAAACAAAGCTGTATAACGAAAGGTCTTTTTAAAGACCACACAATTTATAAACAATATAAGGCCAAACCAAAAAGGCTACAAAAGGAAGCTCGCAGCCACGAGTAATAAAACACAGGCAAATTAAAAAAAAATCCAATCTACACTGTGTCACCAAGCGGACGGCTTGGGCAGCGGTGAAGGAAGAAAAATTCATACGCCGACATTTTGAAGGAGGACTTTGGCTACCCAGCTTATTCCGCATAGGTTACTAATAGCAGTATAGGAAAAAACCATGTGAAACTTTCTTTTGCCAATTTTAAAAAAAAAATTTAATTAAAAATAAAACATATAAGTGAATTTAAATGCCAGTGTTCGATTTAATTAAATTAGTCAGCAGTTCACTAACCAAATTATAAATTAATATAAAATTGAAAAGTTTTTCCTAAGCGATTTTCCATCTGTTTTATGAATTAATGCATAAGTTTAGAGTAGCGTCCGATAGTAGCGATGAATTTGATGACGTCATTCCATCGTACGTAGATACAAAAAATAAAGCAACAATGTCCGAACAATTGAAAGCTGAAATAGAGCAGAGCATGTGCGCTCGCTTGCAGCAACAACAACAACTTTTTGAGCAACAAATAAAAACATTAACAGATCAGACTAATAGCTTAATAGTGAATGTACCACGAACAGAGTTTTATCTTCCAGTGGAAATAGTGCCAGGTCTGGTATGCGATGAGTCGCAAGACATAATAAAATCTCTCCCCGATTTTGATGGGAGACAGGAAATATACGTCTCTTGGAGACAGGCTGCGCACGTGGCTAATAAAGTTTTTGAGCCTTACCAGGGCAGTTCACGCCATTACCAGGACGTTGCCAATATTCGAAATAAAATAAGGGGATCTGCAGATGCAGTATTGGCATCCTTTAATACTGTATTAAATTTTCGAGCAATTATTGCCAGACACCAGTACATGTGGTGCAGCAGGAATTAAGTACTCTAAGGCAAGGCGATATGCCTTTACTGAAATATTATGATGAGGTCGAAAAGAAATTAACTGTATTAACCAACAAAACTATGTCTTATGACGCAGCCGCCGCGGCCGTCCTTAATGAAAAATTCAGAAACGATGCACTTCACACATTTGTGTCCGAGTTAAAAAAATCCATTAGGAGTTCCGTTTTCCCAGCTCAGCCTAGTGATCTGCCAACGGCTCTAGTACTAGCCTAAGAAGGTGAAGCTAGCATTGATAGGAATCTATTCGCAGCTAATTTTGCGAATCATATCGAAGGAAATTCGAAGGAAAAGGGAACTTTGCGACAACAGGGTTCTCGCCAATATGAGAATGAACAGGGTTCACATAAAAGGCATCCACACTTCCAAAAGGGTCAAGTTGGAGCAAACCACGGTCAGCCCTTAGCAACGGGTAGCGGGAAACAGCGCGCACAAAGACAGCAGAATGACGCTCCTGAGCCAATGGACGTTGATCCATCATCATGCTTTAGACAAAACACCCTGGAGTATAGGAAGGCTGAAAATTCAGGCGACTTCTCAATGCAGAATCGTCAGAAAATTAACAATTTGTCTCAAAAAAAAGGGAAGAAGCTATCGATGAAATTGATGACGATATTTCGGTTTCAGAATGCTGCAATTTTTTAGGGGTAGCTCCCTGCTCCCGTACATTACACGCTCGGTTGCAGGGCAAACCATAAAACTATTAATTGACACAGGCGCGTCTAAAAATTATTTTAAGCCTCTCTCTATATTATCGCACTTTGAGCCAGTAAATAATCCATTTCAAGTAAATTCCCTTCACGGGCATACAAAAATCACGCATAAATGCCCCATCCATATATTTAACGTAAAAACATATTTTTTCGTACTAGATAAACTTAACGATTTTGACGCCATAATCGGCTTAGACGTGTTAAAAAAAGTCAATGCAAATATTAACTTGACAGAAAATTGCATCTCGTATGACAGCGGCTCTGAGCCGCTAGAATTTGCAGGTTGTCCAGACGTCAATTTTATTAAAATATACGACTCTGATATTCCTATTGTTGTTAAGAAGGACTTTAATAAAATGATCAGCCAAACGGCTGGTGCATCTTCAGACCCAAACGAGTCTCTACCCTATAACATAAACATGGTTGCTACTATCCCAACGGACGGTGAGCCGCTGTATTCGAAACTATACCCATACCCAATGGGAGTTTCTGACTTTGCCAATGCAGTGGTTAAACAACTTCTCGCAAATGGCATAATTAGGGCATCAAAGTCGCCTTTTTTTTTTTTTATATTTCCTTAATACTTTATTTTCAAAAACTTAAAGTATTACTCCTAGTTGGAGCATAGGGCGAAAATCAAAAGTCGCCTTACAATAAACCAATTTGGGTCGTCGACAAGAAGGGTTCAGACGAATTTGGTCAAAAACTGAAAGGAATGGTTATCGATTTCCGTAAGTTAAACCAAAAACTAACGGATAATAAGTACCCAATTCTAACCATACCGACAATTCTCTCCAATATTGGTGAATCACAATACTTCACCACATTGGATCTAAAATCAGGTTTCCACCAAATTGAATTGGCGGAAAAGGATAGGGCCAAAACTCCATTTTCGATCAATAATGAGTAATATGAATTCTGTAGGCTTCCTTTTGGGTTAAAGAATGCCCCTAGCATATTTCATAGGGCAATTGACGACGTCCTCCGGGATCAAATAGGAAAAACATGCTATGTATATGTAGACGATGTAATAATTTTTTCCAAGACCAAAGAAGACCATATCAAACACGTTGAATGGGTCTTAAGGAGCCTTCGTGACGCAGGAATGAGAGTGTCTCAAGAAAAGTCCAAGTTTTTCAAAAAAAAAAACGTGGAATATTTGGGGTTTACCGTGTCTAAAGGTGGTATAAAAACTTCACCTGAAAAAGTAAAGGCTATTAAGGATTTCTTGCCCCCAAAAACACTATTTGGCTTACGCTCATTTTTAGGATTAGCAAGCTATTATAGATGTTTCATTCGTGGCTTTGCCACCATTGCTAGACCTCTGTCCGACCTCCTAAAGGGTGAAAACGGCAAGATAGGCGCAAACCATTCAAGAAAGGTTGAAATTGAATTCACAGGAAAGCAGCTAGAGGCTTTTAATAATTTAAAAGACATTCTAATTTCGGAAGATGTGTTGTTAGCGCACCCTAACTTTCCAAAACCTTTTGATCTGACCACAGACGCATCAGGTTACGGTATAGTTGCCGTTTTGTCACAAAACGGACGACCAATTACCATGATATCCCGAACATTACGGGATAATGAAACACATTTCGCGATAAACGAGCGGGAACTCCTGGCCATAGTTTGGGTGTCAGAAAGAAATCCTAATGCCAAGAAAAAACGCTGGAAAGCTTTTATTGACGAGCACAATGCAAATATTATTTACAAACCTGGCAAAGAGAACCTCGTGGCAGACGCTTTATCTCGCCAAAGTGTAAACGCAACTGAAAATTCTGCAGGGTCGGATATCGCTACAATTCATAGTGAAAAATCTCTCACATATACCATAGAAACAACAGAAAAGCCCATTAACTGTTTTAGAAATCAAAAAATTATAGAAGAGAGCAATATTTCTTTAACTAGGAGATCTCTGTTGTTTAAGGAAAAAATGCGTCATACTATACAGTTTAAAGACAGGAATACCCTGCTTCAAACATTATTTGATGTAGTCAATGTGGACATCGTAAATGCGATCCATTGTCAGCTTCCAATTCTTGCCTATTCAGCAAGAATTTATCGAAGCCTTCCCATCAACATCGTTTAGGTATTCAAAAAAACTCATTATAGATATAAAAAATCCAACCGAGCAACGAGAAATTATGATTACAAAACACAATAGAGCTCATAGGGCAGCTACAAAAACCGTGAAACAACTCCTCAGGGACTATTTCTTCCCTAAAATGAATCGCTTGACTAAAGAAATAGCCGCAAACTGTAAAATATGCTCTATGGGGAAGCATGATAGACACCCTGTCAGGCAAATGATGGGTAAAACACCTATCCCGTCATATACAGGAGAAATTTTACTCACCGATGTGTACCAAACTGATAAGAAATATTTTCTGACTTGAGTTGACAAGTTTTCTAAGTTTGCAGGGGTTCAACCTATTGCCTCCCGGGCAATAGTCGATATAAAAACTCCAATCTTGCAATTAGTAAATATATTCCCAAATACTAAGGCCATATATTGTGACAATGAAAAGTCATTTCATGGCACTTTGGGTGACATAGTTCGCTGTCTCAGAGTGGGTCAAGAGTCGACTGATACGGTTGAAATAGTGCAGATCGCCACTATCCAATACAACAGATCTATACACTCTGTTACAAATGAAAAGCCTATCGAGATAATTCACTCCTGCCGACTTAACCGGAAAAATCAAAGAAAAACTACTTAACGTACAAGAAAGCACGCTAAAACAAGTAAACAAAGATAGGAATCATAAAGGATACCAGGTCGGAGAGAATATATGGGTAAAATCAAATAGACGATTAGGGAATAAGCTATCCCCTCTCTGGACGGAACAAGTCATAGAAACCGATTTGGGGACAACAGTTCTTATTAAAGAGAGGGGGACCACCCTAAGGACAATTTAAAATAAACTAACAATATAATAACTTTTATTCTTAAGATTGGATAGGAATGAAGAATGCACAACTCATAAAACAGAAAATTTAGTTCAAACTTTGAAGATTTAATTCCTCTATAACACTGGAAAAAAGGAAAAAAAAAATGAATTTAATAGGACAGATGTTTTTCGTTGATATTAATATAGGACAATTGGCAAGAGAAGGTCTCACATATAAATAGTTTGTAAGAAAAATAATAGATTTAGAAAAACCGATTGCGGAGGACGAGCCGTCGCCGGTAACAGGTGCAATACTACAATCAACTGTCATCATTAGTAATGCAGCAGTTAAGGTCGGAAACCGAGGACGGCTTCTGCTTAACCCAGGCAGGAGTTAAGATGCATACACATAAAGTCGCTGATAGGTCTGCAACAAATAGGCCCCGGCTTAGCATACGAAGCAGCGCGTTGCATACCGGCGTCCAGCGACGAAAGGTCCCGACCTAGCATCTAAGCAACGCATTGCACACGCACAGCCAAGCGACACAAGGCCCACTTCTAAGCAACGCACTGCAAACGCACAGCGCAGCGACACGAGCCCCGTTCTAGCAACGTATTGCATATATCAGTTTAGCGACATGAGGCCCTGTCCTAGCTCTCTGCCGTGGACGATGCTTCGAGTCCGAGGCTACAAGGCATTTTCGGTAGTTAAGTTAGTTTGAGTTTGGATTTATACTTTAAACAAGACACTTGAGGTGATCAACTCCGTTAAAATAAACTACAATACATAAAATTGTTAATTTACACAAACGTGAGTACCCAAAATGCGTGTCAATAAACTCATAAAACCCTACTAGCTATTAAATATAATAAAAATAGGAACATAAGTACGCAAGATGCAAATGAATAGAAATATATATACAGTCCAACTAGCTCTTAAAAATATTATTTAGGTAGTATCAAATTGTAAATACGATGAGTTCGAATAAAGGTGCGAAGCAGTAAAGACTGCCTTTAAGTTCATCTAGAGAATTCCGCGCAGCGAAAAACGTGGTTCGCTTTGTGAGTATAGGAGTTATAGTCCAGTCAAAATAGACATTTGACTTAGCCAAAATTCGCATAGAGCTTGGCAGAGACATTAAATACATCATAATAAATAAAATGTCAAAATCCGCTTCGATCCTATTTCTTCAAAAATTGTATTCAAGGTCAAACGGACAAAATTAAGTTTTATTCCATTTATTTCGAAAACAGTAAGTTTTATCGTGAAAATAGGTCAGACAAAAGTTGTAGATCATACGATTCACCGTTCGTGAGATATCGCGGTTTTTATAATTAGAATACTCATATTTTACTTGATATGCATACTGGCGAACAAAATAATATCACTTTTTGACAGCCACAATTCTTACTACAATCCGTCTTTCCCAAGTTTCTAAAAGTAAATAAATTTATAATTTGGAGTCCGTGCAGTCAGTAATATCAACAAATCAACATCTTCCCCAACAACGACAGTTGTATTTGAGATTTTCCATTATTCTATTGCTGTTTCAGTTATAAGGACCCAGCATCATTATCAGCTTGTTTTATTGTAAATTCTTCACATAACATTGAAATGAAGCGAGACTTTCATGGATCGATCGCAAACGATATCAACAGATGCAGATGTTTTTGTAGTCCGACGACGTTGTTCTGCAGCTTTAATATTTTTCGTATGATTAGTG
>JAWNNP010000824.1:0-65742 GCA_035044805.1 Leucophenga maculata
TGCGTACCGCTGTAGTTGTAGTCGAAGTTGGAGTCGTTGTGCTAAAAGTCTCGCTATTAGTGGATATGAAATGCATCTGCTTGAATGATTCCCCTATTAAACAGAAAATTTCCAAATATCGTTCTGCTAATTCGACTGCGATTCCTTTGGCGTAGTATGACCATTCGATGTATTTGAGCAGACAAGTTTGCTATGAGTGCCAGAAATTGACTTCGATAACTCTTCAACCTTTTCCAATCGTTTATTAAAATAAGTGACTGTTTTTCGCGACACTGTATCTTTTATAAAGTTTTGTAAAATATGTTTTAATTGATCATGCCGATCGATTTACAATTTGATCAAATCATCGCATGAAACTTTGTTATCAGTGCTACTATACATTGTTGACAAAACTTTAATTGAACTGCAGCAAAAATTTTTATCAAAACGAAATGGCAAGAAGTTAAATGTAACCACACTGTAGGTTTGTAGTTACACTGTACTATTAAATGTTAATACACTGTGTTATCAAATGTTAACAGTGCAGATAATTATGCCTAACGCAGCACTCATATGTATGTAAAAGGTATGTTTGTAAATTTTGCACGCACACTTACCACTCTCTTCAGCTTTGTGACGACGATGATAATGTCCAAAGGTATGATGTCCAAAGGTATGATGTCTCAAAAGAGTGCGGTGTAGATGATGCAGCAGCATACTTCTAACGTTATCGCATATTCCCTTTTGCGTTGATCTTGATGTTGTGTCCCGTATGTCGCGGTAAAGTTGTTGGTATTGTTCGTTGACGATATGTAGTTGTTGTTGTCAGCGAACGGTCATTGTTTTTAAATATATATGTAAGTCGATATGTACATATGTAGATTCTTTGGTTTGCAATTTCGATTGCACCAAAATTAAGAGTAATTATGCCAGCAGAAAATTCGTCATGATGGAATTTTCTCGCACTTATTGACCAATTGTATGTTAATTTAATATTCACTCTATATGAATACTGTTTGTATAAGTGAAGAAGTTTGTTGAGCGTGAGGGCGTCAATGATAATGGGGAACGATTTCTTCTTTGAAATGATAACACACCAATTCAAGTATATCTAGTTGGCTTATATTTAATTATATTTATATATGTACAAACAATAATTCAAGTCACAATGCAAGTTAAATATTTACAACTGTTAATAATGCGGGTGCAAATTGCACTGTTTTAACGTTTTCTCTGTAAAAGGACTCAAACGCAACTGATTTCGTGTGCGTAACTGATGCTAGTCGAGGCAGACACGAAAGATAAAAGTTATTATGTTCAGAGGTTACCACATGGGTTTATACTATGATATTTATGTGGATCATAAATAGTCCAAAACAGCACATCAACATTACTGGAACTCGCATTGCCTCATAATTGTGAGACGTACGTCCAAATAGGCTTTATTACGGAGTTGTGAAGAAGAAATTTGTAGTCCAAGCTTAATGGGGACCACGGATTTATAAGCCAGTGTAGAGAGTAGGCTTTCAGCTTTATTTGTGTTTTCTTGGCTTCAACAAGTTCACGATTAGTGAGCCGTCTTTCGAGATGCACAACGTCATTGGTCTGTGGGATCACAATGTTGTTTAGAGTCAGCGATGGACAAGTTCCTCTGTTTAAAGTGAGTGTGACGTGTTTGCTTTTTTGTTCATTAATTTTTATACACCAGTTAGCTAGCCACTCCTCGAGAAGAATGAGATGGTATGCTAGTAGTCTAGCTGCTCTTATTGGGCATCGAGATCTACTTAAGATTGCTGTGTCATCAGCAAATGTGAATATTGTGAGTCTGTGATCCGTTGGTATGTCTGATGTGTATACAACATATAATATAGGACCGAGAACGCTGCCTTGGAGTACTCCAGCTTTTATTTTAGACTTCTGCGTTCTGTCGTATTGTGAATGCTCTATTGCTAAGATATGATTCAAGAATTTTGTGTGTATTTCGAGGAAGCAATACTTTTATTTTGTACTTAAGTCCGTTGAACCTAACGTGATCAAATGCATATGGGTCTATATAACGCAGCTTGTGTTTTATCCTTTTCGGATTTCAGGATCATGACTATGACCGATTTCTTCCGATTATTTGGGAAATATCTGCATTTAAAAATCGCGTTAAACAATATTGGGCTGGGAAGCCCCATGATCATTTTTGGGGAAATTAAGTCATGACCTGCAGCCTTCTTGGGATTGAGCTGGGCTTTTATCACTTTATGAACTTCGTTGGTTTGAACTCTAAGGGGTTCAGAGTTGTTCGTAGTCGAAAGAGAGGGAAGAACAAAAGCGTTTGTTGACGGATTTGGCTGAAAAATAGTTATTAAATGGGTTGCAAAATATTTTTAATGTCCTTGCGTGACCACTTTCTAGTGAGATCTCTTATGGGTGTGGAGACTATAGCCGGTGGTTTAATGCAAGCTCACGCTTTCCATAGGGGAAACTTAGAGCTTGTTGGAGAAAGATGTTCGATGTATCGTCTCTGAGTGTTTCCTCGAGTTTAAGAGCTTTGCTTAGCTCGCGTGAAACAATCTTTAGATTTTGGTTATGGGTTGGAGACACTGTCATCCCCTTCTTAAACGCTGTTTCGTCATAACTAGCTGTTCATTATGACTGTTTGTTAGACTGTGGTTCATCGAATTGTCTGTGGATAGTTGTGGTGTGGAGTGTTGAGCTGCAGCAGTGAGAACTGAACTCAGTGCACTGACAGAGTTTTCAATATTGAATTCGTTGCTTATTGCTGGGTACAGCTTGATATGACTGCTTATATACTTTTCATATTTGAGCCAGTTGGTTCTGTGAGTAGTGATTTTATTGGGATACTCTTAGATGAGGTTTCTCTGGTAAGCTAAAAAGAACTGGGGAATGATCCGATGAGAGATCTGCAAGAGATTCAGCAGATATTAGAAAACTTGAGATTCTTCGTGTTATTGCAAGATCGATGAGATCTGGAATTTTCATTGAGTCTGTGGGCTATATGTTTTTGGTATTTATAACTGCTTTGTAGAGCTGCTTTCTTTTGGGGTTTGAAAGCCTTGAGCCATAATGTGTATGTTTAGCATTATAATCACCCGCGGCTATAAAGCGATCAGCTAGAGTGTCGAAGAATTCGAGAAATTGTTTTTCAGATACCATAAACCTTGGAGTGCAATAAATTGCCGATAGTGTTACACCCAAACTTTGTTTGAACAATTATTGAGGTGGCTTGGAGATAATTGGTTGCAAATGACTGTAGAGAATGGTGTTTAATACGACTTCTAATGAGTACACCAATTCCGCCGTGGGCTTTGCCATCTGGGTGGTTCGTGGAATAGAACGCATACCCTGAAATTTTGAAATTATATTTATTCGTTAGATGTGTTTCTGCGAGAAGCATTACATCAATGTCTTTTACTTCGAGAAAGTTTACAAGTTCGTTTTTGCTCCGAGAAACAACATTGGCATTCCAGAAACATATATTTATTTTTAAGCAAGTCATTATTTGCTTGGTAGGGCTGCAAGCATCTGAATCAAAGTGTTTTGATTCCGCATCATTTCTTGCATTGTGCTTTGCATAAATTCCATGAAATTCATCGTGCTTTGTTGTATTGATGCAATCATTGATTCGATACCATTAAGTAGTGTATTAGCATTTTGGGGCATGCTCTGTTGTTGTGGGTTTTGTGCAGAGGGGCCAACGGGCACCGTGTGGGAAACTGTTTGGCCTTATGACTTTGGATCAGCTAGCTTTAGCCCTGATTTCAGGGCATTGACAAAGGACACACCAAGGTTGGTTGTGTCAAAAGCATATGTCTGTGGAGTTAGTGTAATTCACTCTACGGGGTGAGAGCAAGCAGAGGCAGTTCGCATATGCAGGCGGTTTTCATTTCTTTGTACACGGGACATCCTCTGTAATTAGCCGTGTGATTTCCTCCACAGTTGCTACACTTTTTCCTGTTGGAATCAGCCTTAATTGCCGTGCATGTAGCGGTATTGTGGAGTGCTCCTCAGGCAACACAGATAGATCGTAGAGTACAGTATGTCTTGGTTGGCCAAACTCCTGACAGTTGGTGCCTTGAACCGGGTTATTGCGCTTGTGAGGTTCTTCTATAGAAACTTTAAGAAAATTTTAGATTGTAGATTGGGTGTACCTCGTATTTTTAAGTGGCCTTTTTTCAGGTTCCAGCACTACTTTAAACATGGGCCAAGGATTTTTTTTTTTTTTTATTATATATATGGCTATTTTTGGATTGAAGCCATTTTTTCCAATTTCACTTGATTCAATGCCTTTGAGCATGACTTAAAGTCCTTTAGAGCTTTTGAGTTGGTATGTGTAGAAATTTATTTTCAAATCTGTGAAATATTTTGAAACTAAACGATAATTTTGTTCAAAGTAGATTTGAACCCTAGTCTCGTAAATTGTACCCTTCCTAATAGCAGTTGTATGGAAGTTATTGCTCCCAATAAGTTTTGCTTTTATGTTTACAATATTGTTTGAGATTTGCTCATAGACATCTCTTCTCTTTTGTGCTTTAGATGTATAGTCGCTTAAAATTGAGAATCTGTTGCGACTAAGTGGCGATATAGCTTTGCTTTCATCATTTCGTCGATTCAGCTTAGGCTTATTTCCTTTAATCGACATTTTTAGGCTCAACTTTCGCTTGATTTGAATGTAGCGATCTTAGCCTGTCTGTATCGTTGGAGTTTTTGAATTTTCTTTTGCTGCAGTCCGCCTTGAGATTGCGGTAAATTATTATTTTTGATAATTTCAGAAGATGCTGTAGCTAAAGTTGTTGTTGTGTTTGTAGATATTAAGAATTTAATAGCCGGAGTCACATAAGTGATTGTTTGTGTGCTCGCAGCGTTGGGAAGAGAACAATTGGAGTAATCGTTATTTAAGACGGTGTTGGACAATCTTCAACCCAATTGAGTGGCCGTGTTGGGCCGTGAGCAAAGAGCGTAAGATGTTGCTGCGTTGGTATTGTTAATGACATTGGTCGCAATACATTAACAGTGTTAGTAGGGGGACTGAAGTGGAGGCCGTGGATTATAATACTCCGTTAAATTGACAAATTGTCTGCGTTGCTCTTGCTTATTCTTTTCTCTTTACTGTTTTCAATAGCAGTTTTCTTTCTCTTTTTATTTTTGAAAAATATAAATAAAACTTTGTTTACACTGAAGTTGTATAAGTTTTTTTGCACTTGCAGAAATTGATTTTAAAGGCTGTTCATATATATATTAGCATATATTCTTTTATAACTCAAATAAACCGATTTAATACGGAGCACTAGCATAGAAGTCCGATCGGTTCGATGGTCAAATTGTCTTTTAAACAAACCTTGCGTCCGTAAATTTTATTTCCAAAATTGGTAAATTTTGAAAAAAAGAACCGTCGCATGAGCATCGCTCAGAAGCGATTGAATGACATCAATGACGACACAGGTTTGTCAAAAACTGTATTGAAATAAGAACACATTAAAATGAAAATATAATATTTTTATCGAATTTTTTTTGCGTATTCAAATTTTCCGGTATAACGTTTATATCAATGCTACTATATAAATATTGTCCCTCGCAAAATCGCGAAAAGGTATTTTTTACTTATCAGCACTAATCCCTCCATCGAAAAGCACATGCATTTTTTATTGCATTAAATTAAAATGAATAGTTATTTAGTAACCCAAAATTTGTTAGACATGATCTTTAACGGGCTAGAAGATCATCTATGCAGCATGATGAGCATGCAAGTACATATTTCTCAATGTGAAGAGATAAAATTACTTGCAACAACTTTAAATCAATAATTGTGAAGAGCAACAGATACACGCGTTTCGATTTCAGCTACGAAATCTCATAAGTGCGCTTGGCTGTGTCAGATGAAAATTTTTGCTTATATAGATAGCTGCACATATTCAATGGTAGTTTTGCGACTTCTTTTTATAATCATGTATATGTAGCAATTTGCATTGAACGGTTTACAGAAACTATGTTTTTGGTTGGTGCATTATCCCCCTAACAACTGCGTTCATGCTAATTCTAAACGTTAATGGAAATTTACAGAAATGGAGAGCTGTGAAAGTTTTGTCTTTCGGTTGAAAAAAAATCATCGCAAGACGAGAAATAATTTTTTTATTAATTTGTATTATTTTTATTGAAAATTTCTTCATTAAATATTAAACATCGTGCCGTAAGTGTGTATTATGTATTGTTATTTAATACGCTAAAATTTGTTAGATATAAATTTTTTTAATAAAAATATAAGTATCAACAAGTAGAAAAAGGAATGGGCGCAGCTGTTAAAGGGATAATGCAACAACAAAATACATAGTTTGAGTAAATTGCACACTGCAAATTTGTACATATTCATATTGGAAATTTCTCTCAAAATTACCATGCAATGCATATGATACATAGGGGACTTTTCAAATTGTGTATGTTTATAAGCAAGAATTTGCATTTGACACAGCCAAGCGGACTGATGAAATTTCGTAGCAGAAATCGAAACACATGTGTATCCGTTGCTCTTCAGTATAATGTTCCAAGTTGTTGCAAATGATTGTCTCTCTTCACATTGATAAATATGTACAAGCATGTTTATCATGTAAAATGACCACCAAGCATGCTAAAAAAAAAATTTATTGCAAATGGTTTTTGTTTTTGTTTTTTTTTTTTTCGCCCTGTATGCTACGAATGAGAATAAAATAATTTCAATTATTTTACTTTGAGGGATCCCAAATTCACTACTGAGACTGAGTTTATATTGTTTTGCTCAATAGTGTACATAAAATCAATCACAACATTAGTTTTATTGAGCGGTTTTGTGGAAGCAAAACAAAGGGGAAGAAAGCAAGAATGTAGGAACAGAAAGCTGAAAAGTTGTAGTTATCAAATTTTAGTAGATTTTGTATGAAAATTTGGTTGGTACAGCTTGTGAAAAGTAGCAATAATATAGTTACAGAATGCTGAAATTTGTACGTACCGAATTTTAATAGAATTTGTATTAAAATTTGTTCCGTATACTTTATGAAGTGCGCTTTAAATTAAGTTTGAGCATATTTCGTCTGTGTCACATTTGGAAAAGCTTGTTTCTTCAAGATGTCTGTGTTGTGCTCTTCAGATAATTTTTTTTCGAGTGTGTTACTAATGTAATGGAACGATGGATTTGGTCTCAGCTTATGTTGGCAATACTGCAAATGCATTTTGTCTATTATTATAATGCTACCACTAAAAAATTTGTTATTAGTAGAGATTGTGTATGCAGTATCTTTAACTTTTTAGATTTTATATGGCGTATTACAATATCATATATATTAAGCGGAAAGTAAAGTAAAATATTTTACCCACACATATGTGAATTCATCGCCATATCTGATGTATACCCTTATATGTATATAAATATTGCCTGTCTTACATGAAAATAATAATATAACGCGATTTTCCAATACTTAAAATATGTCTTCAACGAACGTGAATAGTACAATACGGAAAAAAGAAAATGAAGACGAAGATATGTTATCTTCTGGAAAAGTATCAAACAATCTGGTTGTGCGCATAAACCAAGATTCTGATGATAACTTGCAAGCATTATTTGACAGTGTATTAAATCCGAGTGACGCGAAACGTCCATTACAAGTGCCTTTTCGAATGAGAAAACTTCCAAACTCATTCTTTAATCCTCCAACTCCAAATCCGTCAGCTTCGCATTCAAGAGCAAACAGTGCAGATTCAGCCTACGATGGGAGCTCCCAAACGATAGTGAATACAAAACCAACGCACTCTGACCAATCCTCAGAAATTCAAACGACACAAACTTCGATTCCGCTCAATCGTCTTGCCGTGTTCCACTCTAGAGCTCATAGCAGTCCAGCGTCACTTCAACAAACTTCTGTTCAATTTAGATCGCGATCTGAGAATAACACACCCTGCAACCAAGGATCGTCTTTTCCTGCTAATAACGCTGTTGCTGTAGGATTTTCAAACAATACATCTAATATTGAAGTCGAAGAAGTCAATCATGGCATAGGACAAAAGATAAGCGGTCCGTTACAATCTTTTCACATGAAGCAACGTTCTTATGATGTTGTCAGTCCTATTCAGTTGCAAAATGAATTGGGAGCACTACCTCCTGGTTGGGAACAAGCAAAAACTAATGATGGACAAATATATTATTTAAAGTGAGTATATTTTTAATAACATCTATTTTACTTTAAGATATGTAATGTCGTGCCGAAAGGAATAATAGTAATTAAGAATTACTATTAAGAGTCGCATGGTTTGTTTAATATAAAATTAATAACACAATAATAATAAATTGATTCAACAAAGTATTTATTTACATTAAATAATTTTTTTAAGTCGACGCATTTTTTCTAACTATTCGTCGGCTTCAAAAATGTATTTCTTGTGAATAAGATTAGGAAGGGTGTTTTTGAACGTGGTCAACGAATCTTATTTATATGGCTGGAACATAGTTTATATTGATATTAAAAAAATAATATAGCGTGTTTAAGTAAATTGAGAGATTAAAAAAGCTATATTTTTACGTTGTCAATGAAAGTTTCGTCGTTTAGTTGTAACTAAATTACAGTATTATTTTATACTTTGTATGAATTTCATTTCTTTGTAGATGGTTTTTGAAATTATTTTTCTACTGTTTTTATTGACAGTAGAATTATATGACTTAAGATATAATTATACATTATGAACAATGGTAAAAATTTAAATTTATTTATTGTAATTGTTTTAAAATTATATTGATAATTTGTGGCATACCAAATTGTAAATTAGTCATTGAAAAAAATTTGTTCAAATTGTAAAAAATTATTGGGTCTCTGTGGACAATATTGAAGAAAGAAGTGATGTACGGGATCGCAAATAAGTTTAAAAATTTGACATATTGCAAGACACAGCAGCAAATAAAAATGAATATAAAATTCATGCATATACAATTTGATTATAGTTCCTAAACTAAACTGATGGCAAATAAAGTATATAATAATAAAAAAAAAATTATTTTATCAAGGGTAGAGGATTTAAGGAGCATTGTTCTAACTTGTTGAAATTGTATGCATACGATGATTAAATGGGATATAGTAAGGCGGGTTTTGCAGTTAGTACAAAGAGGTGAAAGGGTTCTGTTAATGAAACTGTGGGGCTAGATTTGTATGTCAAAGTCTTAGTCTTATGAAATTCATTAAGTCAGTTCGAAATATGTTGGTAATTGGTGTTCTGATTTGTTTAATATTTCTGTAATGTTGCGATGTGTTGTTGTATATTATGTCTTTATATTTTCATGTATTTTGTTTGAGAAACTTTTTAATGTCCGAGAGGCTGTTATTGGTTTCTGTAATTAGTAAAAAATTATGGGGGTTCTTTGCTTTTTCATCAGCTAATTCTTTGCCCGTTATTACGCAATGTGTATGTATATTCATTTGGATATCTTCAATTGTTTGAAATTGATATGTTCAAAAATTTTTATATTATATGGTTGGATTTTGATTTATTTGAATTTCATGGGTATGGTCATAATAATAGTAATAAATTAATAATCGTTAGTTATATTTTTCATTCATTAATTCAATTATTTAATTATGTTAAGGATTCTTCTCATTGCGCCCATTCATGCTTGAATTTAACTTGACTCACGCTCTTTTTTTGTGAGTATTCGGCTCTAAATAAATTGATTCAGTCGAGGAAGGAAAATGAGAGAGTATGCGCCAGACTCTGTAGCTCAATTTTGCAATTGCGAAGAGTGATTCCAAGTGACCGTAGAATTCATGTTTAGCAACGTCATTTTACTCTCCCGTCGGGACGTGTGCAAAAATCAGGCTAATATTAGGTTGAAACAAAAAGTCGTTGCGTACAATCATCGGATTTAGTTCAAATAAACGCCGTTTTGATCAATAACTTGTTGGCAACGAGAAGCTCATAGAAGCTTGCTATTGGCAATAATCGATTTTCGCAAGCCTCTTTTGATGAAAATTTTTCGCCAGCTATATCGAGGTCGATGCATTAAAAACTACCATCCGAATTCCCGGTGCTTCTGGCGTGTCACAATCCAAGATGGCCGCTTCTGGGCGATTGGTGTCTTCAAGCGGTCCTGTTCACAAAAGACGACCGAATTGATTGTTGTTCCATAAGGAAGCAGCTCATTGTAGATGATTCCCTGCCATCCCACCAAACACACAGCAAAAACTTTCTGACTGTCCATAGGGGCTTGGCAACCGTTTGAGCCGCTTCGCCACCCTTCACCCACGACCGTTCCAATTTGTTGCGATTCCCAGATGGAAATTTTGTCCTTGAGGTTTTTGGTGTCAATTAGCGAGTTTTTTTTTTTTTTAAGCCAAGCTTCTTCAAATGCCTATGCACGGTCATATGACTGATATTTAGTTCCCGAGCGACCACTTCCTTGATTTTATCGACTTCTTTGACGACAGGTCTTCCGGAGCGTAGTGCATCTTCCACTTCCTTCACACCAGAACGGAATCGTCTAAACCACTGTTGTACTGCGCGAATTGAACAAGTATCGGCCCCGTAAACATCACAAATTTTTTTGGCCCCTTGCGATGCGTTTTTGCCTTTCAGGTAGTAAAAATGTAAAATATAGCAAATTTCTTCCTTCGAGACCTCCATGTTCGACGCGCTGTAGCTGACAACTGAATTTTCCATGAGCAATGCTGTCAAAAGAGCGTGGTACAAGATGCACCCTTGCAAACGCCGTAAAGTGTGCCCCATACGACATTTCGAAAAGACTTTGGTTCCAACATATTACTTTTCATCAGCACCATTTTTTTATATTAATTTCCTACCATTTTGTTTTGCTCTGCTTAGGAAACATTTAACGTGTTTGTTAGGCGACCTGTACTGGTACAGGCCTCTTACAGTCGGTTACGCCTGACTGTAATTTTTTTTACTTCTGTGTTTTTTTTTTTTAATGTTTACATAGTACGTTTTTTTTTTGCTACTTATTGCAGATCTCTGAAAACTATAAAACTGCGCAGCTTATATAATCAAAATATAAAATCAAAATCGCAACTAATTAATACTGTGCCATTGCAATGCGATTTTAACATCATAGAGCTAGTTGAAATATGGCCCAAATCAGCTTTTTATTATGAATAATTCTTTCACCCAAAGTTCTTCCATATCTTTCGCAGCCATAAGTACTCGGATGACAAGAGAGGAGGTAGTGTCATTGTGTTAACACGCAACTTCGCTCTCTGTTGGACCATCTTACTGTTGGCAAACATACATACATACACTTTTTTCATACATACACGTGTTTTATACATACCAGCCAACATGTCCCTACGAAGTTTACAATAGACATATAAATTGCTTCTAAATTCAGGACATCATGGGCTTGTGTTCGACGTCGGTGATTGAAGTCTACAAGATGGTTTGTTCTTACATTCTCATTTATTCTCAATATTTCCATCCAGATTTCATCAGCTATGGGAGTTGCTGGTTATGGATAAATTATTTAAATTAATAACAGTATTATTTGATGTTGAATGGTCAATAAGATGAATTGAAATGTTTAGAATCGTTTGATATTGCCTTTCGTTCAGCTTTGTAACAGCTACAACATTAGTTTTAACGTTTAAACCATATTATTGCTGTTCAATAGATTTGAGTTTAATATTCTTTGAATTTAACTCTCTAAATACATTGTTATACAAGCAATATATTTTAAATACTTATTTAAATTGACTTCTACCATTTTGCGGTCATGGTCGCATTTAGGAAGGCGCGCCAGCTTCCGTAATCTTAAGTATGCTGGCGCCAGTTGGTTTGAATACCAGTACGAAGAGATCACTCCATAACTGGTCATTCCAACGCGTTCCCGGTCGTCCTCTATTTCGTCTTCCACCAATCAAGTTTGGGCCCCTATGTAAACCATTCGTACTAGAGTTCTTTTATCCATTTGAATGAGGAGACCACCCCTGTGCAGCTGCTGTAATTTTATTTACTGGACTATGTCAACTTAATCTACTAGAATAAAATTCATATAGCTCGCGGTTCCTCGACTACTCAAATAGGACTAAAAATCCTGCGGAGAATCATCCTCTCAAATACTTCCAACGCTGTTTCATCCGAATTAATCACGGTCCATGCCTCTGCGCCATACAATAGGATCGGAAGTATCAATGTCTTATAAATCTAGATTTTCGTCTTTCGAGACAGGTGTTTTCATTTGCTTGCTCAGTCCAAAAAAGCATCTGTTTGCAAGCGCGATTCTTCCCCTGATCTCCAGGCTGACGTTGTTGTTGCTGGTTATTTCGGATCCAAAATAGGTGATGTTTTCTACAGCATTGAAGTTGAAATTATACATCATAATCTACATTACAGAACGTCCAAAACGCGATGACGGTGTGCGACACCACTAGACCCAAGAGCCGAGACGGTTTTTCAATCTCTGAGAATGCCTTGCTGACTCGCCGATCCTGCGTGCCGATGATATCAATATCATCGGCGTACGCGAGCATCCTCACTTCCTTTTCAAAGATCAAAAGATCTTTGTTAAACTAACGAGTGTTTTCAAAGATATGGCGTAATGTGAATATTTGGTCACTGATCGACCTTTTTGGTCTGAAGCCACAATGATATCGTTCTATCAGTGAATCTGTATATGGATTCAGCCTATTACACAATACGTGCGACAGAAACTTATATCCGATGGAAAGGAGACTTATTACGTGGTAGGTGGCGCAAACAGCGGGTCTTTTTTCTTGTCATTGGGTATGCGATCATGGACCTTATCTTGCATAAAAATTGGTGCATACTCCTAACCAGCTCTTCGCTGCCGGTCTTGAATAACTCAGCAGCTCATCAAAGCCTGCCGCTTTGTTATTTACCAGATTTTAATAACTGAATCGACTTCCTTATAGTCCGGTGGCTCTCCATTAGTGCCATGAATAACTGGTGGTTCCGGCTTCATCACTTTCAAGTAGGTTAGAAAAATTACTCCTCCATAATCTCATTGATTCCCGACTACAGAGTTTGCTGATAGAAAACGTTCTTCTCTTTAATTGCATTGCAACACTTCCAATCGTACCAAGAATTAGTCACAGGTTCTGTATAACCAATGACGTTCTTGGCAGCCCTATCGATGGAGCGGGTGATATGTTTTCACTGCTCACATATATCTTAAGAAGACGGTGAGGTTTCTCGGAGCAGTCGGGAGGTCTCTTGTGATTGCAGCTTGCAGACGTCTAGCTTTCGTTGCATGTTGGGACGTGCGGCGTGCACTGCGCTGAGCCCAATGCGTACCTTGGCTTCGAGTCGATGTTGGAACCACTTAATGTTCTCACGTCCAACACGAAGCGTCCTCCCGTCATTCAAAACATGATAAATTTGGTTGCGTGTTATTTGATCCGGACTCAGGCATTTAGCCCTGTTGAAATCTTGATTTTGTCAAAACGTAGCCTATGTTCTTTTCCATCATCCCATCTATCTCTATACCAAAGACGATTTGGTTGAGCGGTTTAGCCGTAACAGAGGAACATCCATACATACAAACTTTCGCATTTATAATATTAGTAGGATATTTAAGATTTAATGGGATACAAAGTATATTGAAATCGAGCTCAAAGTTTTTTCCACCTTTGCTTTGAACATTCATAGAACTGTTACGCATCTGCCGATCCCGATCCCAATTATAAAGCTTTGCGTTTTTATCATTATTTTTTTTTTTTTTTAAAAATTGTATTTAACTGAATTAGTTATTGTTATTTAAGCGCTAAAAAATAATTAAAAAAGTGTCTTATACTAATATTACAAATAGATGTTTTTTTCTGATTCCGAATTTAAAAATCCTGCGAAGAATCTTTATCTCGAAGACTTCCAACGCTGATTCATATGACTCAATCACGGTCCATACCTCTGCGCCATACAATAGGACCGGGAGTATCAGCGTCTTATAGATCTTTATTTTCGTCTTTCGAGAGAGGACTTTACTTCGCATTTGCTTGCTCAGCTCAAAAAAGAATCTGTTTGCTAACATGATTCTTCCCCTGACATCGAGGCTGACGTTGTTGCTGGTTATCTCTGTTCCAAGATAGACGAAGTTTTCTGCAACACTGAAGTTGAAATTCTCCATCGTCACTGACCGGCCAAGACGCGATGACGGAATGCGAGAAGACACCAAGTACTTCGTCTTGTCCTTATTCACCGCAAGACCCATGATCCGAGACTGTTTTTCAATCTCTGAGAACGCCTTGCTGACTCGCCGTTCCTGCGTACCGATGATATCGATGTCATCGGCGTAAGCGAACAGCATCACTTCCTTTTGGAAGATCGAGCCCGACATACTCTGTATGTACGGACATTGGCGTAGGATGTATTCCATCAGGAGATTGAAAAAATCGCACGACAGAGCATCGCCTCTCTCTGGTATCTGAAACCTCTCTTGGTATCAAAGGGGTCGGAGAGGTTTTTCCCCACCCTGACAACGCTTTGTGTGTTAGATAGCGTCGCCATGCAAAGACGGACAATCTTTGCCGGGATACCTAGTGCAGACAGGGCGTCGAAAAACTTCGATCGTATCTGGCTGTTCACCTTCACTCTGAACGTTGCGTGACAAAATAAATAATGTTTCAAGAATATATCTTTATAAGTTTCACCCGATTTCCAATCTATTATGTTGGATATTATGCCTCCACCATTACACCCTGAAGACGAGCAAGCTCTTTCTACAGACGTAAAATATTTGTACCCTATAGCTACAGAATTTTCAGCTAATTTCTATTTAAAAGACTGAGCCAGCTTGAAACCAGGAAAAGAAAAAGTAACTAAAGCAAGAGGTCTTTAACGAGTTTACGTGACGACAAATTCACTGTCAGAAAATTTGGTAACTTTTATAACTTACGATTATGAATGTTTATGTTCCAATGTACTTCAATGTCAAGATCTACAATTCTGTTGCATATGAAAATGCACTGATTTACAAATATATAAGGACGACGAAATATTTACAACAAAATCTTCGGGAAATTATTTATACTGTTGTCAGCAACAATTCATATTTTTCTTATCCGAAAAGTGTTTTACAGACAATGTTTTTTGATGACAGAAAATCTATCCGTGAGAGAGCCATAAACAAATTCTGCATTATCGTGATAAGCTGTATGACCCAACAAAACTAAGAGCTTATAAAAAGCATGCTATTAATTTTGATTGTACGGAATATTATGATTTGGTAAACCTAGATGATAACAGCATTTTATCCGACCCCCCTTTTACTGCTAACACTCCATACGAACACTTGTTAGTGTACATAGAGTTTGACGATCCACTATTGCCTGTTCCAGAAATTCCTTCACTTATTCAAGGTACTGAGCGAAGTGTACAACTGCTAACTACTGTTTCAGAACGCGTAACAGAAAAATCTCGAGATGATTTTACGGCAGTTGCTATCGAAAGTCGCACACATATAATTAACAGCAAAATGGACATTCTTAATTAGAACATGCTTAGAAAACATATGTGTTGTGCATTTTCGGTTACAGGAAAGTAATTGGAACGTAAATAAAGTAAATTAATAATACAATGAAAAATAATATAAAAATATGTTTAATGCCACTTCCATATTTTGAAGATTTCTCAAAAAAATACATGTTTTAAGGACAATCAAACTGGGCAATTTATGTAAAATTTATTCCAACATATTGTGATGTTGAATAGCTAAATAAATCGATTTTCAGAGTATGTTTGGAAACTTAAGCACTGTTACAACCAGATTTACTAATATTATCACTTTTTTACACAAATTTTGTCTTTATAAAATAATAAGTAATCGATTATTTAATGCGGTAGTTCATTACGATACTAAATTCCCAATGTTGATGACAAAAGCTTCTTATTTTATAAACTTTGGAACCATACAGGCACAACATAAAATTAATTGTCATGCAGCAGTATTATTAATGATTTCGCCTTTAAGACGTTAAGCATACGCAAAGAGGTTCAAAATTGCTCTCCTACAAAAGGACTTAGGCAGAGTAGATTAGGCCCCTATTAAATTTGTATATTGCTGTAGTTTGCTTCTTTTCTAAAGCTGTTCACTTAGAAATAGTACCTGATTTATCGACTGATTGTTTCATTTCGATTTTGCAAGGTTTTTTGGGACGCATAGCGCCCTTCAGTGGATATACAGCGACAACGCACAAACTACGTCGGATTCAGCTATCGAATGAGGAAACTGAAGGAATCTTTCTAGGATCAGGGCGAAAGTCATTATCCGCGTCTAGCAAAGGCCGAGATTGGTGTGCGCAATCGCTATCGAAATTTAACGGTGGACGAGAACAAACCGTGCTAGTAGATTCACCGCCAATTGCAGCAACGATTAGAGCTATATTGAAGTTGTAATTCCAGCCCCTTATAATTTTTTTTTTTTTTATATTTCTTATTGTTTTATACATCTGTCTATAGGACATCTAGTACACTTTAAAATAATGTTTAAGGGATAAAATAGTTAACAAAAGAACAATTTCTTTAAGTTATAATAATATTAGGACTAGAATATGTAATACAGGAATTTATGCATCCACTACAGACAGCTAATACTTACGGCTGCCCCACTCTTCGCGAGATACCGTAACGTGCACTGTAGGTAGATTAGCACAATACCCCTGCACAACAATTAATTTTACATAGTAATGTCTAAATTAAACTAAGAATAGTTTGGTAAGTCCACTGGCCGTATCCTCTTAAGGCGTCTTTTAGTTGTTAGTTCCAGGAAGGGTATATTGTTTAACTCGGTGTTGGAATGAGCCAAAATTCTGATGTGATGCAATCTGCTTGCTGCTACTATTTCCTCTTTTATTGTGCGTATGTTGAGGTGTCGGTGTAGATCTGCATTAGAAATAAACCAAACAGCTCCTGTAATTTGTCGAAGTATTTTTGACTGTTGCCGTTGAATAATATCAGTGTTCGATGTTTTAGATGTGCCCCATATCTGGAGGCCGTAAGTCCAGATAGGTTTGATGATGGTTTTATATAATAAAATTCTGTTGAACATCGATAGCTTTGACTTCCTGTTCATAAGCCAGTACAATTGTCGGCATTTCTCTTTAATTTGGTCTCTTTAATTTGGTCTTGCTTGCATTAATTTTTATAGCCCATTTTTCAAACCAGGTAGTTATAGTATCAAGAGTACCTTGAAGGTTTCTGGAAGCTAAAGACAAGTCGTTATGAACAGAGAGCAGGACAGTGTCGTATGCAAAAGTAGCAATTATTGAAGAGGGCTCATTCGGGTGTGGTATATCTTGAGTATATAGAACATACTGGAGAGGTCCTAATACACTCCCTTGGGGTATTCCAGCATTTATTTGTTTTATTGACGAGAAAGCGTCTTTGACTTTTACATAAAAGTGTCTATCTGATGTATAACTTTTAAGCGAAAGATAAAAATCCTGCGGAAGAAGAGATTGAAGTTTGAATAACAATCCCTTGTGCCATACCTTGTCAAATGCCTTCTCGACATCGAGAAAAACTCCTATACAATATTTCTTGTCATCAAGGTCTGTAGAAATTTTGTTAACTATTCTATGTATTTGTTCAATTGTGGAATGGTGTTTTCGGAATCCAAATTGATGGTCAGGTATAATGTAACTATTGTCAAGTATGGGTTGCAGTCGGCTCCTAAATATTATTTCAAACACCTTTGATAAAATCGGCAAAAGACTTATCGGTCGATAGGAAGCTGCACTGGAAGTATTTTTGCCAGGCTTAGGTATTGCTATAATTTCTGATACCTTCCAAGTCTTTTGAAAATATTTGATTCTTATTATAGCATTAAATAAATTTCGGAGATAAAGTACAACACTCTTTGGAAGTTCTTTCTTTACCAGTTATCATATCATAACCCGGGGATTTCTTTGTTTTGATTTTGTCAATAATTATTTTGATTTCCTTAGCAGATACGTACCGGATTGGAATGTTACGAATAGAACTTAAATGTTCTGACACATGTTCACAGTTTTGTGGGTCATTTTAAATGTGTTTTGAAAAAAGTCAGCTAGAAGTGTTGACTTTTCAAACTCTGTTTTTGCCCAGCTACCATCTGCCTTTTTTAATGGGGCATTTTGCATTGTGGTTCGTCTTAATTTTTTTGTTGCCTTCCAAAGGGAGAAATTAGTATCTGAATTTGGGCTCAAATGGGTTAGATAACTTTCTAAATATTTGTTATTATTTTTACAAAGAACTTCTTTTAGGTGCTTAGTTGCTTGATTAAGTTTCTTTTTGTCTTCGGGGCATCTTGTAATTTGCCAGATTTTTCGAAGTTTTCTTTTTTTTTCAATTTGTTGACGAACTGAAGCAGGTGTGAATTGTACAGTTTCTTTTGGAATAAAATCCGGAGTTGAAATCATCGCCGCTTCAGAGCTACAGCATCATTAAAATATATCAAGGAACTTTCTATATCATATGAAGATTTTAATGATATGTCCGATCGTAAATGTATATTTAGAAACTCTTTATATGATTGCCAATCAGTTTTTGAATTATAAAGGGTTGGCGTGGGCTTGTTTGATGCAAGTGTAGTCAGGTAATCGAGCTGAATTGGAGAGTGATCAGAAGACAGCTCAAAACGGGATTTAATAATAAAATGATTAATATTTATGTTTTTGATAACACAAAAGTCAATAAGATCTAGTACTTTGTTTGAGTCTGTTGGCCAGTATGTAGGCTCTCCGGTGGAAAGGTGTTTACAGCTATTTGTTTCAATAGATTGTAGAAGTCTTCCAACTTTTTTATTTGTAAGCCGCGAGCCCCATGCCATATGGGCAAATCCCAGAAACAGTCCAACAGCGAACAATATTTGAAATGAGCCTTTTGTTATTTTCTTTTATGTAGAACAATAGAGTAGATATCTAATTTTGAAAATTTATAACAAAAAAACATTTCGATGTTTATAAATACAAAAGTTATTACCAAACCCAACCCAACCTCGGTGTTGTTACTTTTATACCAAAAATTAAAATTTTTTCGGTATACATAATATAACATTATTGTTAACATAGAAGATCGGACAGATAGCTATATTAAGGTTTGTTTAATTCTCTTCAAATTTTGTATAACAATTATTATGTTTCTATTTTGGAATAATCAAAATTAGGTATGAAACATCAAGTCGAAGCGTTGTAGCGTGCGTCACAGAAATTAAGGTTTTTTTATATAGTTAGTTTAAAATTTTTTTTTTTTAAGTCGTCTATAGTTCTAAATCATATCTATTTTTTACTTTTAAGTTTATTTAAAAACAAAGTTCTACATATTTTTTTTTGTTTTGTTTTGGCAATTTAATTTCTGTAGCGTGCGTCACGATTTCAGTTTTGCCTAAAAAGAGCAGCAGTCCGACCGTTTGTATGAACGAAAGAATCTCGAAAACGGTAATAGATAGAGACTTTGTGTTTTCTGCATTGGACTAGGACTTCTCCGGAATTTTACAAGTTTATTTTAAAATTTTGCCCCTCCCCCCTTCCCCAAAAAATCAACCCCTTGACTAAAAATTTCTTCGGCACAAAAAATGCGTTAAAGATTTGATAGATGCTCTTGTGCCTTTAAATAATATTAATCGGCTCAATGAGGTTACAGAATGGAAGAATTGGCGAATTATTGATAAACGCATGGTGCTCAGCCAAACAAAAGGATCTATTTGTGATTTAATAAAGGAATTGGAATTGCAGTTACGTATATTCAAAATGCATACTTTTGTTAAGAGAGTACAACAAAAGTACTTTCAAAACCGAAAAATGTCTGTTGGAAAAGATGAAGTTGTTTTACAAGTCGATTTTGCAGAAAACTATCGGCTCCTGAATCAGAACGAAATTCAATCGGCACATTTTTGTTACACCCAAGTGACCATTTTTACTTGAGTTGCCTGGTTGCACAGTACCACAAAATCATTTGCAATCACGAGCAACCAGTTATCACACAATAAATTTGATGTATATTGCTTCCTTAAGCTAATAATCAAAAAAATAAATAAAAAGAATTCCGTTACCAAAATCTTCATATTTTCCGATGGCTGTGCAAGTCAATTTAAAAACAAATTTATAATGTCAAATCTACCGCATTTTAGAAAAGAGTTTAACGTTAGCCACTTTGAGTGGAATTTTTTTGCAACTTCCCACGGAAAGGGTGCAGTTGATGGAATTGGAGCTATTGTAAAGCGAAAAGTGTGGCAAATGGTAAAAGCTAAAAATCTAATTCTGAGTAACGCCAACGACTTTTTTAATTTGGCAAAAAAACATATACATGGCATTTCCATTTTATATGTTAGTGGCTGATATATAAGAAATACTACTGGTTTTTTTCGGAGAGGTGGGCAAACATAACGAGCATACCAGGAATAAAAAGCAATTATTATTTAGCATCATTTAATGAAAATGAGCTCGAAATGGCCCTTACGGCAGACTCATTTAAGAAAAAAATTAATTTATAAATTGTTCATTTTTTAAAACATTCTGTTTACGCCGGACAATGCAAAGCCGGGTTAAACGCTAGTCGATTAGATTCAGCGATCAATCCGAAGAAGTGCCAAGATAGGTTAAACACTAGTCGATTAGATTCAGCGATCAATCCGAAAAAGTGCCAAGATTCAGCGACTAACCCAAAGAAACTCAGAAAAGAAGCGAACGAGAGAGGCAGGACCGTTAGCTTCTCTTCTCTCGTTTTTTTGTTGTTTGCTTTGCTGCAATTTTTGGCGCTTTGCTTTGCGGATTTGCATTGTTCGGCACTTATGTTTTCGTGTTTTAACCGGCAGCATCGCGTTCCGAGTAAAGCAAAATATATATATAAGTTATTGGATTCTTCAAGGCGCCGCCGAGGAAGAAACACATTCATTATATCATATAAATTCATTGTAAACATATTATATTACATAAATTCATTAAAACATACATATATATATTTCATAACATATTTCATAACTTCATTTAAGTTTCAAAAAATAAAAAGGTTAACAAAATTGAGGGTTAAAGAATTATTACCCAAACAAAAGAAATAATTTGGTTTTTTTTTCGTAGCGCACGCTACATTTTTTCTACCATGGAAAAAATGTAGCGTGCGCCACGTAAAGTGCGTCACAATCGTTCACGGTGTTTGCTAAAAAACCATAAACTTTTTCGACTCCAAATAAGCAATATCTTAATTCTATTATTCTCAGCTTTATTTTAGATATTGGATTTTGTGTACTGTATCATGCATAATTCGCTAAAAATTACAAATGAAATTGAAAATTTAAAAGTAACTTCCATTTTGTGTAGCGTGCGTCACAACACTTTATGAACAATTATTTCGGAAAAGGTAAAAGTAAAGAAGCTATATTACATGTCATTCGAAAGTACACTTAAATCCCTCTATGCACTATACTAAAGTTAACGGTATATCTTTTAAAAACCCAAAAAAAAATTTATAAAGTAATCTACAAAAGCGTACGAATGCTACGTGCGTCACGCGAGATTTGCCCATATGCTTTGCATTAAAATCAGCTGCAGCTATAAATCTTAGACCTAAGGATTTGAAGCAATTGTTGTACTGTGCCAAAGTTACTTTGTGTCTAGGAGGACTATACAAGGCCGAAATAGTCAGGGGACCGTTAAGGTCATCTAAATGAATAATAGTACAATTAGAGAACATTTAATATTATTCTTTATAATTATGGCCGCTCCCCATGACCAGCTCCGTCTGGGTGATTTGTATTGTATAATGTGTATCCTGTGATCCTTAGGAAATGTTTAGATGTCAGAAGAGTTTCTGAGATCAGTGCCAGATCAATGCTATTATCATATAAAAATTGCTTCAGCTGCAGAACGTGTAGCATTAGCCCATTTGCATTCCAGAAAATAATTTGTAGATTATCTGAGTCCATGCCTACGAGTTGAGTTTTGAAACTAGGAGTGTGATTACATTTAGTATGGCTGACATTTGTTGCATTAGTTGTTTCATCATAGTTTTTAGTTCTTGCATGTCATTATTTTCATTAATTTGTTGAGTTGGATTGGTCGGTAAGGCATTTTGAGAGTTGGAGATTGGGTTAGTGGGTATTGGAGTGACGGTTGAAGGTTGGGTTAGTTTTTTATTAGTATTGTATGTAGAACTAGAAACTGGATTACTTTGACGAATCGAAGTCAGCGCTGGGTAGTCGTTCGATTTTGGTCTACTATTTTTAGCCATTTGTGCAAAGCTTATAGCTGGATTTACTGGTAAACTTGCACTAAGAGTGGATGCAACCTGTTTACTTTCAGTAGCTTTTGTTAAGCTTTTTTCGTGAAGTGCAGGGAAACGTTGCACTTTTATTGCTTTATAGACCTCGCAGCCTTTATAATTGGCCGCATAAAGCACATTTGGTGAGGCCTTTACCAAAAGCTAGAGTACAATTTAAAGTTTTGTGGGGTCCAGCGCATTTGACACAGACCGGTCTCTAGTACAATAATTTTTAGTATGTCCATACTTTTGGCAGTTAGCACACTGAGAAAGAGTACGTTTAGTGTGAGATGGTTCAAAAGAGATTTTAGTTTGAAGCAGGTGTGTTATTTTATAGATATCTTTATTATTTTCTTCGTTTAGAAGATCAATAGAAAATAATGGAAGTGGGACTTTTGTAGTCCTTTGTTGAATATTATATATATTCACAACTGTGTGGCCTAGTTCTTGGAGCTCAGTTTTTATTTCTTCAGTGTCAGCTGAAGGATGCATATTCCTGAGCATGACTTTAAAGGTCCTATCTTCTTTAGCCTTGAAGGTATAATATTTAGTTTTTTTTTGGCGTAACATATTAACAATGTTTCTGTAGTTAGTTGAGTCGGTAGTTTGAATCCTAACTTCATTTTTAGCTAAAGCTTTCAATTCAAAGTTTTTTTGAGCTACTTTTTTAAGGGCTTCATTTAGAATTTTAATTGGCCAACACCCTGTACATATATTGGAGGGGGTTTATTAATTTTATGTTAGTAACACTGTCAGTTTGTTCGTTTGTTTTGTCGTCACAGTCTGCTAACAGTTCGAACCTGTTTGTTGTATTTGGTCTGTTAAGCCAGTAATCCTGCAATTTTGCTTGTGTTTTATTTTTTTGTTTTTTGTTGCTGTTTTGCATTTGCTTATTAGGCGAATGCAAATCCCGATTTCTTTTTAAATTTAACTGTGGGTTTGTGTTGTTGTTTGTTTTGTTTACGTTTTGGGTTTCAGTGTTAGTTTTATTTGAATTAACTGTTATCAATGGCTCATTAGGATGTGTCGAAGTTTGATTATTATTGTTGTTGTTGAGGTACTGTACTTGCGTGTTTGTTGTGATTGGAGTAGCTGTAGCCAATGAGGATAGAGATGACGTGATCGAGCTAAGTGAGGAATACACCGTTGTTGTTGTAACATTAGAAGCAGTAGAGGTAGCGTAGCCACTTTGCGTTGTTATTGTAGTTGATGATGCTACTGTTGGTGGAAGTAACGGGAGTGGAGTTGTCGGCGTCGTACATTCAGCGCTCCAGGTTACAGGGTTCAGGTGAGCGGGAGAGCAGGAAATTTCTGTCTGCTCAGTTGTTGCAGCAGACAAGTTTGAGTTTGAAGAATTTTTGTTGGTGTTGCACGGGGAGACAAACGAGAAGTATGCATTCCTCGATGCAACCGAGTTTTGTTTTTGTTGATGAACGCTGCTCATCATTTATTTTGATTTAAATCAAAATAAATGATGAGCAGTCTCACCCTTATAATTGGTGAGACTTCCACTTCGATTTCACTTCACTTGAATCAGTTTCGGGAGTACCAGACAGCATACTGCATTGCTTCTGGAAGTGGACCTGTCCGTAGTCAAGCTTTTAGCGAAGTGGTCCAAGCACTACGTGTTGGACCTTCCGGTGAGTGTCGCCACAAAGGGCAACTTTTAATGCGATACGAGGTTTGCTACATATATTTCTAGCTTTAGCAACCAAACATGTTGCCAGATGCAATCTGACGTCTCCATCGAAAAGTCTGACAATTTTTAAGCCTTACCTACTGTGAACACTGACGTACGAGCGAAATTTGGTTTTTTTACAGGCACCTGAAGAATTCATTTCGACCAAAAAATAGAATTAAACCGTGAACAATTTCGTGCGATGATTTATTACGATTTTCGACGTGGATTATCAAGACAATAGTACACCAATCAACTTATATCAACTTTTGGTGATGAAGCTCCATCCTTGTCCACTGTGAAAAACTGGTACAACGAATTGAATCGTGGCTGCAGTTCGATCACCGACGAATTTCGTGAAGGTCGCCCAAAATCGGTCGTTGTGCCAGAAAACATCGATGCTGTATGTGAACTGATAAAACATGATTGTCATGTGAAATACCATGAAATTGAGGCATCCCTGGGCATTAGTATGACTAGCATACATACTACATTACATGAACATTTGGTCGCCAGAAAGGATTGTTCACATTGGATACTGTATAATTTGACAATCGCTCAAAAGAAGGCTTGGTGCAGTAAAAGCTGAAGAAATTCATGCGAGGTGAGACAAAAGCCGTCTACTAAATCGTGAGAGGTGTCGAAACGTGGATATATGCGTATGAGCCCGAAACAAAACAGAGACTTTTAAAAAATCCAACAAAAGGTACTCAATCGCGCAGCAGCATCCGGACTTGTTGCGACAAAAGAAGGACGCTTGTGGAAAGAAGGACGGTCAATTCTGAATGGTAAACAACCATTTGTTTGCCTGAAGTGTTCGATGAATTGAGGAAAATGAACGATAATGCGAGCTCTCACACTTCGGCCGTAGCAAATGAGTTTTTGGACACTCAAAACATCGAATTGAGGGATCATCCGGCGTACAGCCCCGACCTGGCACCAAAAGACTTCTTCCTGTTCCCTAACATAGAAAAACAACTGCGCTGACAGTGGTTTTCAACTCCCGAAGAAGTTGTTAATGCCTTCAAAATGCAGATTTTGAAGGTATCTCTTTTGGAGTGTCAAAACTGCTTCACAAAATGGTTCGGGCGAATGCAAAAGTATATCGATCTTAATGGTGAATATATATTGAAAAACAATAAATCAATTTTTTCTCATAAATTACCGTTTTTTCATGGTTAGGCTAGACATATATTTAGAAACCCTCGTATTTAAGTACTCGTGCATAACGATTCTCTATCACCAAACGATGGCTAATTGGTCTAGTGGTAGAGGTAACGGTTATGGCAGACAGTAAAGTAAGTATGGCAACATTGCAGGTCGAAACTGTCGACTTGAATAGCCTAATACACAAATTATCAAATACCATTGTTTAAAGACTGATGTTTCAACAGGCCGGTGTTAAGTTAATTATTTACCCATAAGCCGTGTGAATGTAATCTAAAATTACATTATAAATAACTACAGCTACGCTGGCCTTAAGATAATATTTAAATTATACTTATTACTTTTATAGTTTATATACTTAATGCAATTGCAAATATATTTTAATTTCTTACACGTTGATTTAATATAATTCCTTTGTTTGTTTTGCGCCATGCTCCTATACTCGCAAAAATTTTCGGTTTTACATTAAATCGCGAAAATCATGCTCCCAAAATCTCAGAGTTTTTGCGTTTTCAAATCGGTTGCAGTTAGGCAAATGGATTGAAAAATAAATTCAATACCACACAAATAACCAATTACTATCGTTTAAAAAAATTTGTTGTTTATTCTGTAAGGCTTTAAGATTATTTTGATATATAATATAATATTATTTATACCGATTTTAAACATAAAATAATAATCTAGTGAGTGTGCCTCAAATTTTCTAAGCTGTAAAATTAGTCATAACAAAAACAATTTGCGATTTGCTAAGACGATAATACAAAGATTTGTCAGGGTTGACTTATTAATTGGTGGAACTCGAAAAGCTTCGAAGCAATGTATAAACGCGGCATACTTTGCTTTTTATGTTTTTATTTTTTATTAAAGTTGTTTACACAATTGATGTGAAAAACTAATTTGGCCGAACTTTATATAGTTATAACGCCATGCATAAAAGGACTGCAATGTGAAGCTATTTAAGAAGCGGTTGTGCTGATAAAATTATAATAGAACTTTTATTTCCTTAAAAAGCTTGTTTATAACGTGGTAGCAATCTATTTTTTCGTGTTATGTGAAGTCATAAATGTTGGTATATTTTATTATCAGTGTGTAATTTTGTCTATATTTGGTTTATTTCAAAAAGCAGAATATAATATGTGATGTGTCTTCTACATTATTGTATTGGTAGCTTATTTTTCAAAATTAATTCTAGTAGTAGTTTATTGTTATTGTGTATTAAACTTTATATGTTATATTGTATGATAATCATTGTGTTTGGGGGTACAATTTTCTCTTATATTCACAGTATCCATTTTATTGCAAATCAAATTTAAATTATTTTTCAATACTTGAAATACATCTCTAATTTCCGAGATTAGATAACTGTCCTTCGACCAGTCAATTATGATTTTATTAATCATCTTATTCAATATATTAAGACTGGGTTCTATTGCGTTTGCTATTCTTGCAGCTGCGTAGTTAGTAGAGATGGGCATGGGCCGAATTTTCTCGGACCGATATGATCCAAACCCGAGCCTTCAAAACAAGGCACGACACGACATTTTTTTGGTCAGGCATGGCCCAGCACGGCACGGCACGAATATGCAGTTTGAAAAAGAGAGATAAAAATCAGTTTGTCGAAAAGTCTGTAACACATTACCCCATACAAAACACCCTAAGGACAAAAAGACTAATCAAATTGCAAAATGAAATGGGCGCCATACGAACATATGCTAAAAATAAAAACCTTTAGACAAGGTATCGAAGTTGAGCAAACTTAGCTACAACTTTTTTCTTGTATGAAAATAGTTATGACAACTTTGTCTAATTCTACAATCGTCGTAACCATTATTAAATAATAAAAGTGGACGTTTCATTTATATATTTTAGTTTTTTAATATTTGAAATCTTATATCTAGATAAATGTAGTAAAAATATTTATAATATATGTTTATTTTGTATTGTAATTAAAGAAAAATTACGTACTAAAACGGTATTTTTGAATATATAAGATAAATACATATTTCAAATCTCCTAACTTAGTAGGATACAAACAATACTCTGTATTTTTATGTAAAAATATTACATGTTTTTTTGTAAAAATAAAATTTTTTCCAGGTTTGAGCTAGATAGTCTCGTTCGTTGCTCGCTGAGAATAGTACTTGATGTTAAAAAAAGTCTTTCACTCGTTGCTGAGCTGGCCGGAATACATAAAACTTTCCTCGCTAACGTTTGGATCATTTTTAAATTATTTACCCTTTCAAAATTGCAACACTGGTATACCCGGATCCGAATTTTTTGAATAATACGAGTCAAGCTCAATTTCAATATCTGACTTTTCTAATCTAGTTTTTTTTTACATTATTTTAGTCTAGATATTCGGAGAATTCATTATTGTCAAAGCTTGGATTATTATCTAATTTATCATAATTGCGTTTGATTTCAAGTTCAGAAATCTCCTCCAACATAGCTTTTACTGTTGAGATAACCTCTTCCTTTTTTTCAGTCGGCAGAAAGATTAGTTGTTTAAATGGTGGATTCAAAAACAGTGCAACAAGATGCAAGTGTGCTGGTGGAAAACGTTTTTGTAAACTTTGAAGAGTTTTGCTTTTGATTTTTATTATTAGTTGCGAATCAAAAACTTTGTACAAACAGTGTTTTTTTAATTTTTCATACCACAGTGGAAGAATGTTCACAGTCGGATCTTTTTCTGAACTTAGTTTTTCAGAGCAAGTTTTAAATGGTTTTAAAAATTCAATAATGCACTTGATAGCATTAATGTCTATTTCAGCAATTCGTTTCACCTCGCTTTTTTTTTCAACAAAATCGCTTGAATTTCTTGAAAAACTTCATAAATACTTTCCACGATTGTATATATGGAATTCCACTTTGTTTAAATGATTTTGTTAATTTTCGATTTAGCTTAGAGTGTTTAAAATGTTTAACAAGTCTTTGGGATGACTCAATCAACGATCTCCTTTCTTCCACTGGCTGCTTTTCGATTACATCTTTCATCACTAAATTTAGATTGTGACATGCACACGAGAGCCTTTTATAACTTTTAAATGCTGCCACCACATTTGCACCATTGTCTGTTACAATAACTCCGTTTGCCAATTTGCTTTTTATATCGTAATCTTCTATTATAGAGTATACATGTTCAAAAATATGTATGCCAATTTTTTCTCAGATTCACTCTTTCATTCCCAGCAATGACATTTTTAAAACGAAGTCTTCGGTTATGTAATTGACACTTACGCATAAAAAACTCCTATTGGTGAAAACATGTCAAATTGTTTTTTAAATGTGCCAGTGCCGCTTTTAAATGAATATGCGTACACAGTTTTGCACTTACAACACACATAGTCCACAAGTTTTCCGTTGGCTTCTATTTGGAAAAATGTTTCCCACACAGCGCTTTTGTTTTTGATGAGCTTGTAAGTAGGGTCGCCTATACGTATGCAGTCTTGCATTTTTTTTGTTTGGCGACGACATAATTTTATTTGGTTGTTTCTCCACGCTACTAGATATGAGTACACAAACGATAAAAAGCAATTATCGGACCTAATTATGGTATTTTTATGTACATTTATTAGGAAACGAATCACGAATGGAACTAACTCGGCCTTGCAATAACCAATGGATATTTCTTTCGGTAAAGAATTACCTTTGAAGTTGATTTTAATCCTTTCAGTTGGAATAATATGATCTTCATCATTCAGTCCCTTTACTTTTCTTGAGACTCTTTCAATGCTAATTTTATCTATAGGTGATTTAATTTCTTCCCATAGAGACTCAATCGATAGATCTGTAGGAACTTTAAAAACCAATCCGTTTTGTACAAAATGTTTCAGTATTATAGTACTAAATCCATATTCAAGTAGCTGAATATTGTACGCTAGGTTGTTAGCGTCCATAGCAGACTTGCACACAACCTTACATCTCCCATAACCAACCTTGCTTACCTCATTTATTGAGAGCTTCGTAAGTTTCATTGAAAAGTTAAACGGATTAATCGCCTTTCTCAAATCGCGATCTTTAGAAAAAGTATCAGCATAAACAATAAATAGTCTGCAGTGATCTTTATCATACACATATTTATTCATTTCACCCGATTTACCGTTATTTGCAGCCGGCACCCCCGCTATTTTTCATGATACCTCTACTGCGTCGTTTTTGAGTTCTAAGCTATCAATATGTGCGCTCTTCTGTGCGCTTCTACTGCGTTGTGAAATGTTTCGTAGTTTGTCTCTGCCTTTTCTGTTTTTATTATTTGTAGACTTGAGGCGTGGCGTTCTGCCATGCTCCGCATCCTCCTCCTCCTGGATTTGTTCCAACTTACAAGATAGGATCGGTTTAATTTTAATTTATTCAAGATCGGAGGAAACGAACCTATAAGGAAAAAATGGAGAACATAATACTTACCGAGATACAACAGTTAAATGAGCGCGAGGTCACGTCGAAATTTGAAAAAACGGAAAACGCGAGCACATTGCGCTCATTTAACTGTTGTATCTCGGTAAGTATTATGTTCTCCATTTTTTCCTTATAGGTTTTTTGTAGTAAAAAAGATGGGCTTTCGATTAATAAAAAGAAAAAAATTAAAAATGACGAAGGCCTCAAAAAGAAAAAAAAAAATTAATTGACTATTTTTCTATGTTAATTAAAAATGACCTTAAAATATTATAAATTACCTTTCAGAACCCATTTTAGAAGTTAAAATTGCTTTAATAGAAAAAAAGTTATGAGCTTTTGAATTTATCGATGTAGCCACCACCAAAAAATAGTTGGGGCTGTACAGGAATAATGCCCCATATGGTAATTGGTAATTTTAATGAGTTATGGTAATGGGTAATGGGAAGGTCCATTGAACATGTATAAACAGTATGGCTTTACTGGCCGTGGGCGAAGCGTAGCATGCCATCATAAAACAAATATTGTAAAATTAGAAAAATTTCATTCTCTGCGTATCCTCAACTTTACAAAATGAAGACAAAGAAGGGGCTTAGCAACGCAAGCCGATTTCACTAGTATGATTATAAACAGAAGAACTGTTAAAAAGATATCATGTACTAGATCTCCCTCATAGATTCTAAGTTGTAAATAATTAAGATTTAATATTATATTGACATACCTCACTGGAGGATTGTCAATCCTGTAAATTTTCTTTATATTTTAATTTAAAAATTTGTTGAATGTCCTCGGACAGATTGCAAATAAATAAATAAGTAAAAAAAAAAAAAAAAAAGTGCTTGGCAACTTTTTTGGTGCAATCAGTGGTTTCGCAAAGAGAAACGTAGTGCATTTGTCGCAAAACCATGTATTTCATTCGTCTTAATTCTAAAATAATCTTCTATTAATATCAGGCTCAAGGTCCAATCGAAAATTTAAAAATGTTGCTTTTAAATTTTTCTATTTCCAATATATTTCAATCCTCGTCGAGGATCGTCTTCAGGGATTTTTTTTACTACAAGAAATATAATAATAATTATATATAACCTCACGACATATAAAATTTATAATCTAACATTTAAACATACATTTTTTACGAAGAAGGACTTGTCACTACTTCTTATTTGCAAAATTGTCTATATAAATGCGCGCATTTCTCTCTGTCCGTTTTATAGTTGATTCTTTGGTCAGCTGGTGTGTTAATTATGTGCAACATTTCAAGGAAATAACGTTTGTTATAATGTGGTTCCTGTTGTAAAATTTCCGTTTGATCAAAGTTCGCTTGATGTCTAGAGTTCGCACAGTGGGCCGCAAGCGCTGTTTTATGATCAATAAGCCGTCTGCAACGTTGGTCCGATCTGTGAGCGGATATCCTTGTCTTTAACTTTGACTCCGTCGTCCCAACATATACGATATTGCATATGTTGGACCCGTCTCCTCCGCAAGGTATTTTGTAAACCACATTGCTTCGGTCGTCTTTTTTAATTGCACATTTTGTCTTGCTGAACAAAGATCTCGTTGTCATGTATGTCTTATGGGCTATAGAGTTTTTTTCTTTGTCGAAGAGATTTGATTTGACAAATCTGTCAGATAGTCCTGGTACGTACGTATATGACTGATTTGTATTGTTGATGTACCCGGTTCATGTTCTGTGGTGGCTTATTATAGTGAAGTTGTATTAAATTGTTAATTAATTTCATTGGGAATCTATTCCTCGTCAGTATCTCTTTGATCCTCAATAAATTTTGGTTATGGAACTCCTTGTCACTTGTTTCTAATACTCGTATGATGAAATTGTTGGCGGTGTTAATAATTATACGTCTTGGGTGTTGTGAATAGAAATTTATAAGACGTCCTGAGGCCATAGGTTTCTTATACCAGTCGATTACTATCTTGTTCCATTTTCTACAAATAACTGTGTCCAAATATGGAAGAGTTCCATCTATTTCTCTTTCCATCGTAAATTTTATATCACGATGGAACGAGTTTAATGCTTTTAAGGTGTTGTCCACTTCCTCCCTTTGGACTATTGCGAACAAGTGTTACGACCACAGAACAAACAAATCAAACGCGACAATTTTCTTTGGATACTTAAAACGTTATCAATTTTTTTTAAAATATCTTTGACTTATATACTATTTCTTACAATGCGTTGGTCTTTATCAGCAGCTCATTGATTTATGGTTAAGTGGACTGTATGTGTAATGTGCTATGTTTAAAATGTATGCACAGCATTGCCTTTTTAAGACCTCCTGTGTGAAAGAACGTTTCACAGTACGCGATAAGTGGTCGATTCTTGCGTTAAGTTTGCGTTTTATATACAAAATATGATATGATATGAAACCGTGGGAACTTCTTATCTGCATTTCTGATGAGCTGCTCATCTGTTGGTATGCTTCGAATCCAGAAATGCGATAACGCACTGTTTGAATATGTTTAAACATTTTGCCCAGGGGCAGGAAAGGAGGTTGCTATTAGTTTCCTTCGCTGTAAACACCTCATTCTTGCATATATAATTGCGATAACTATTAGTAGAATGATCAGTATCAGAGATGAATGTCCCGGTACGATGTACCAATGTAGATCTTCTATATGCACCTTTTCCTCCTTCAGTTTTCCAATTTTTTGCTCAAGTTGCTGTAGCTCTCTGGTATTATTTACCACTATCGCTCCGAGTGGTGCTATGCTTTCTCTTGTCAGTAAGCTGAGTAAGCTATATGTGGTGCCTGCAGAGTTATTCCCGTTAACCTCGCTGCACAGCCTTCGTCTGGATGAAGAACACTTTGGTTTGTTAGCTGCAATATTTGAACGTGTACTGAAGTTTTTGTAAATAATTTGAACAGCCATCTATTAGCGTTGCCAAGCTCTGCCCAAAACGATTGCTCCTTGTATTCCGTCATAGAGCACGAAAAATTACTGTATGGCTTAATCGGTGATATTTCGCATGAATGGTCTGTAGCATCCCTCCAAGCCCAGTTACCTTCAAAAACCAATATTACTTCATTTTCTCGACGGCAAATATTAAGCTCAGCTTCCGACATCGTGTGGTAAGAGTTAAGGGCAACATTGTATACTATGTATTTTGCCATTACTTGTGGCTTCATTTTATGGTCTCCTTTAATCAGCGGCATAGGAATTATTTTAAAGTTGAAGCTCAATACCATCTGTTACTGCGTTACATTGCTCTTCAAATTCTTGCAGCTTTGGACAAATATCTTTGGTTTTATCGAAAAGAGATGTTGCTTCTTTCAAAACATCGAAATATGCTGGCATGTCAAAGACGAACACAAACTGCCAGCTTGATGACACCACTTCCAATTTTCCCATTTTATCTAGGAAGATAGCTGAGTCCTTTCCAATTTCCTGAATCCGTATCTTTGAAGAATTCTGCATTGGATTTGGGACTGCTGTTGCGATTTGCAACATCGTTAGCAGACAGAATGCAATGGTAATATTAGGCTTACTTCTGGTATTACGCTTTAGTTGTGGCTTATTTTTCTTTTCGTCGTCCTCAACCAGAAGTGGACATAATTTGTTTAGAGCTCTTTTCACTTCACCACCACTGGTCTTTATTGTCACTACTCTGACTTTTTCATCCTGTCCTCTGACTACATCTATAACCTTGCCCATGGGCCATCTAGCTGGATACGTATTTTCATGTTTTATTAAAACAACTTGCCCTTTTGAAATATTTGGTGCTGAACTTCTCCATTTTACCCGTTGTTGTAAAGACACCAGGTAGTCTTCCTTCAATTTTTTTCAAAAGTCGGCCTTGAGGCGTTGAATAAGTCTCCACCTGTCTAATGATCCGAATGATTTGGATGAATAAAGCGATATAACCCTTTAGAACATCGAATTTGGAATGGGCCGGCATAATCGACGCCTGTATGGTTAAACGGATGACTCCCTGTCACTCGATATGTTGGTAGGTTGCCCATCAGTTGTTTAGATACCTCTTGTTTGTATCTTACACATATGACACATGTTCTTAAAAATTTTTTCAGCAAATTACGTAGGCCGAAAATTCAATATTCGCCTCTTATTAAACTTTTCATAAGTTTTATTCCTCCATGTAAGGTAGTTTTATGGGAGTTCAAGATCAATAGTCATGCAACATAAGATTTTCCAAGTATGATGAAATGCTTCATATTGTATGGCAGTACGGAGTTCTGTAGACGACCTCCAACTCGTAGAATACCGTGGCTATCCAAGAACGGATTAAGTGGCAGTAATTTGTTCTTCGTTTCTAATGGCTTGTTGTTTTGAAGAAAACTGATTTCTTTGTCAAACTCTATTTTTTGTTGCAGCTTGAATATTAATATTTTCGCAGCTTTGAGTTCATCCCTGGTTAAATATATCGGATATTTGGCTTTATGGCGTAATTTTTTAATGAAACGTAATACATATGCTATCACGTTTTCCAGTTTGCTCAAAAAAGAAAACTTTGTTAGCAACGGCATTAGGCTATTGTCCGTTTCACACACTGTGGATATTATCACGGTTTCGTTTTGAAGCTGTTCCGGCCATTGACTTGAAGGATTCGAGAGCCATTGCGGTCCTTGCCACCAAATTGAATACCCTTGAAGTTTGCATGGAGGTATACCTCTAGACGCCACATCTGCCGGATTGTCTGCTGACCTCACGTAGTTCCATTTTGCCGTTAATAATCGTTGTGCAATGTCGTCTACTCTGCATTTGATGAACGTATCTTTGCTTCGTTTATTATTTATCCAGGCAAGCACAATTTGTGAATCAGTCCAAGCACACAATTTTTTTTTTCACCCATTACTACATGTACTTTGGACAGCAACTTTGCCAGTAAGTGAGCTGCACAGAGTTCCAGTTTTGGGATAGTCTTTTTGTTTTTGATCGGATTTACTTTGCTTTTTGCTGTTAGTAAAGTTATTCCCGACTTCGTTTTAGCATATACGACTGCTGCATACGCATTTTCTGATGCATCGCTGAATCCATGTAACTCGACAATTTCGTTGTTCTTTGTACCAATCCAGCGCGGGATACTTATAGTTGTTAACGTAGACAACTCTTGGGCATAACTTTTCCAAATATTTGCTGAGGTCGAATCAATTTCTTCGTCCCAAGTGAGCTGCATTTTCCACAAGTCTTGCATGAAACATTTTGCTACGACAGTGACAGGTGTTAGCCAACCCAGTGGATCGAAAATTTTGACTAACTGTGACAGCACTCGCCGCTTCGTAATACGACTGATCGATGGCAGTGCGACATCAAAAGTGAAGATGTCGCTACTAGGGTCCCATTGTAAGCCCAAGGTTTTAACGGATTCATCTTCATTGATACAAATTTTTTCATTTTCGACGTCATCACCTGCGCTTGCAATTATCTTCGAATTATCATATCGAATTTTCTGTTGTAGTTCGATGCAGTCTTCAACGGTATCGTCTCGTCATTAAATCATCCATGTAGAAATCTTCTTTGATGACCTTGTATAGCTTTGTGTCATTTTTGCAAAATATGTTTGACAACTCCTGCAAGGAACGGAGCGGCAGCTGTTCCATTTGTTACCGTCGTTAGCTTGAACTCACGCATCGATTTTAATAGATCATCTCTCCATAAAATATGTTGATATTGTTGATCACGATCTGATATTTTAATCTGCCGATACATTTTCTCAATATCAGCGGGAATTACGAAACGCCACATTCGCCAATTTATCAATATATCAAATATGTCACGTTGCATTTTAGGCCCGACCAGCATCACATCGTTCAAGCTATTTCCATTAGTAGTTTTTGCTGACGCGTCAAAAACTACTCTTAGTGTTGTTGTTAGGCTGCTAGGTTTTATAATTGCGTGGTGGGGTAAATAGTATTTCCCTTTACCCATAGTGCTAACAGCTTTCATATGACCAAATCGAAGATACTCATTCATAAACAATGTATATTTACTGAATAGATCTTTGTCGTTTTTGAATTTCTTTTCCATGCTAAGCAGTCTAGCCATTGCCTGCTTTCGCGAATCACCCAGTTGAAATTCTTTTTTAAATGGAATCGCAACACATAGTCGACCATCTTTGTCAAAAGTTGTCATATTTTGGAAGATTGGTTCACATTGTGTCTCTACCTCATTTGCCTCTTGGATGTCGTCTTCAATTTCCCAAAAACGTCAAAGATTCTCAATATCAATTGTTGCCGTTGCTGCGATTATTTTTTTGTTAGTTGCCCGCGAAATGTTTCCGGACACGATCCAACCAAATTTAGTTTTTGTCCAAGTTTTTCATCAATAATATTGACACTTCCTTCCATTATGAACGGAAATAGATCGGCTCCAATGATCATGTCAATCCTACTGGGCTGATTGAAGTTGGGATCAGCTAGTATGCATTTGTCCCACTCTTTCTCTACATCGAACATTTTGTTTGGAAGCGCCTTATGCAACTTGGATATCACTAATGCAATAACATTGACCTCAAAGTTGCTGGAGAACCGTGGACTTAGCTGCAGACAAACGCTATTTCTGGATACTTCAGCGCCTTGTGAGAACACCCCTTGCACTTCAACTGTGCCCTTGATACGGGGAAGTCGTAGAAGTTGAGCTGCTTCTTCAGAAATTAACGTCTTTTGCGATCCACCATCCATTAAAGCTCGTAATAGCTCAAAGTCACCATTAGCGCTCTTTACTTTTATAGGAGCGGTAGCCAACAGAGTATCCTTATCTTTTTTTAGCTTTAAAAGTTGACATTCTCTTTTTGCTGCTACCTCTTCATGCAATAATGTATTGTGTCGCACCGTGTCGCACCGCTGGCATCTCCAATCCCTTTTGCATTCTTTCACATTATGTGACCCAAAACACCGAAAACATAATCGATGATTCATGATGAACTCTTTCTTTTTGTTAATCGGAGCTGTTTGAATTTTTGGCATTTAAACACGTCGTGACCGCAGCCTCGTAATTTGCAGCCGATTCATTCAGCAAATGGCTTACAATCGGACGTGCCTCTCCTTTTAGGCACGATTTCAAATAATTCAGCTTTCTGGCGTCGCTGATATCATTCCTATTATGAATTGTTTCTCTAAACAATTCGTAAAAGGTAGGCCAATCTTTTGAATGTCCACTAAACTGTGGAAGCTCAGGTTTAGGAAGCTCTGGAACTTCCAAGGCGATTACATTTAATCGTCCCACTTTTCTTTCAATTTTCTTTGAAAGTAATATCGTCGTATTTCCCAATTCTTCAATTTCCTCTTCTTCGAAAGCATACGACTTGTATTCTGTTCTCAAGTTATTAATAGACTTTTCGATTTGAGACCATAATAGTAACAATTCTTCTTTACAGTCCAACAATTCCTCTGTACCACCGCTCAGAAGAACTTTTGAAGCAGTCTGTATAACTTGCCGCAGTTTGCCTGCCTTACTGTCAAATCGATCCACCAAAATATCTCCAGAGTTTATCGATTGATTATCCTGCGCACTTGTTTCCGACCTGTTTTCGGGTGGGGCCGGTGCTTTACGAAAAGTCGTCAGTCCTGATGCCATGGCGGTTTCTTCTACTTTCAGCATAGACTGCTCATAACAGCAAACCCTTTCCATAACATCGTCGTATACTCTATTGTTGAAGTAATCATGGTCAATGATTCCACATTTGTTAAGCGCGGTGTTGTTTGTCGTAAACTCCGCCAACTCAGTCTTTACATCCAAAATGCTCGCTTTATCAGCTATTTTCTGCACTATGTTGTTACGAATAAGTTTTTGCTGTTGTAACAGCTTCTGTGTGACTTCCGACAGCATTATTTTAACTTTTTTTTTTTTAGTTACTACGATTAAACTTTTTTATTTAAAAAAAACACGCGCGTTTAAAACTTTCAAAACGAACGGCTCGAATTGACCAAATGTTACGACCACAGAACAAACAAATCAAACGCGACAGTTTTCTTTGGATACTTAAAACGTACTCATTTTATTTTAAAATATCTTTGACTTATATACTATTTCTTAAAATGCGTTGGTCTTTATCAGCAGATCATTGATTTATGGATAAGTGGACTGTATGTGTAATGTGCTATGTTTAAAATGTATGCACAGCATTGCCTTTTATAAGACCTCCTGTGTGAAAGAACGTTTCACAGTACGCGATAAGTTGTCGATTCTTGCGTTAAGTGTGTATATAAAATATGATATGATATGAAACCGTGGGAACTTCTTATCTGCATTTCTGATGAGCTGCTCATCTGTTGGTATGCTTCGAATCCAGAAATTCGATAACGCACTGTTTGAATATGTTTAAACACAAGTCATCCACGTATTTTGTCAGTAATCGAGGTTCATCAGACGAGTATTAGAAACAAGTGACAAGGAGTTCCATAACCAAAATTTATTGAGGATCAAAGAGATACTGACGAGGAATAGTTTCCCAATGAAGTTAATTAACAATTTAATACAACTTCACTATAATAAGCCACCACAGAACATGAACCGGGTACATCAACAATACAAATCAGTCATATACGTACCAGGACTATCTGACAGATTTGTCAAATCAAATCTCTTCGACAAAGAAAAATATACTATAGCCCATAAGACATACATGACAACGAGATCTTTGTTCAGCATGACAAAATGTGCAATTAAAAAAGACGACCGAAGCAATGTGGTTTACAAAATACCTTGCGGAGGACACGGGTCCAACATATGCAATATCGTATATGTTGGGACGACGGAGTCAAAGTTAAAGACAAGGATATCCGCTCACAGATCGGACCAACGTTGCAGACGGCTTATTGATCATAAAACAGCGCTTGCGGCCAACTATAAAACGGACAGAGAGAAATGCGCGCATTTATATAGACAATTTTGCAAATAAGAAGTAGTGACAAGTCCTTCTCCACGCTAAAGGAGAAGGGCTTGTGCGTGTAAAAGATGTATGTTTAAATGTTAAAAAATTTTTTTACTTAGATTATAAATTTTATATGTCGTTAAGTTATATATAATTATTATTATATTTCTTGTAGTAAAAAAAATCCCTGAAGACGATCCTCGACGAGGATTGAAATATATTGGAAATAGAAAAATTTAAAAACAACATTTGTGTTTTTTTAAATTTTCGATTGGACCTTGAGCCTGCTATTAATAGAAGATTGTTAAACGATAAGGTCGCTAAAAACAACAAATAATTAATTCTAGAATTGTATGCTTGTTTTTGTCCTCAAAATATGCAATCTATATACATATATAAAAATGAATCTTGTATATATAAAAATTAATCTTGTATATATCTATCTATCTACTTGTGTTCCTTATAGAAAGCCAAACCATCCAATCATTCAGGAGAGTGTTCGAGTAAAGTTTGGTCAAAATCGGAGGGGGCTATGCCCCACCTCCCATACAAGCGATAAACAAAATTCAACAAATCTTTGCATCCACCTGAGGTACGGGGACGAAATTTGTTACACATGTTAATGGGATCATGAAAAGTAATCGTGTTAAGTTTGGTCAAAATCGGAGGTAGCTATGCCCCACCCCTCATACAAGCGATAAACAAATTTTAACATATCTTTGCATCCATCTGTGGTACGGGGACGAAATTTATTACACATGTTAATGGGATCGGGAAAAAGAATCGTGTTAAGTTTGGTTAAAAATCGGATGGGGCTATGCCCCACCCCCTATGTAAGCGATAAACAAAATTGAACATGTCTTTGCATCCATTTAAAGTACATCGATGAAATTTGGTATACATGTTAATGGGATCGGATGAAGTAATCAAGTTAAGAAAATAGAATAAAGTTTCATGGTTTAAAAGATAAAAAAGTTATGTGATTTATCGGTTTTCAATATTGCTGGAAGAAGTAGAGAAGTGCTTGGAGTCGAGTAGGTGGAGAATATATTGTGTAGTGAAAATAATGTTTACTGGGCGCAGCAAAGCGTGCTGGGTACAGCTATTTGCAAATACAAATGACATTTTGATATTTTACACAAATTCAAAACAACCAAACAGCGGTTACAGATGCAACGCTGCAAAACACATTAGAAATACATTAAACATATTGATATAAATTTTTTGCGTTTTTGGGAGCAAAACGCAAAAGTAAGTAAAAAAATTATGCGCCTTATTGTTATTCATGTTTTTGCATCGGTGTCCTTCTTGTTCATTTCGTTCCATTTATTGTATTTACATAATCCTCGGCAAAGTTACTTACATTGAAGCAGCAATGAGTCAGTTCTTGAAAATAATCGTATAGATTTGATTATGAATACTGTCGGAGTTTTTTTTTTTTCAAGAAATTTCTTTTGTTCATAAAAATACATACACATTATACGGTACACTCACTAAAAAATCGTACACATCAAAAAATGCAACCGGCCGTTGCTTTTAATCAAAAATGGAGTCTATATAGACATGTCCACCTGCCTGGCTGTAATTATAAAAATCAATATCTTGGAGACTATAAGAGATAGAGCCTTAAATTTGCATGCATTTTTTCGATATTATGTATTTAATAAACACATAATTTTTCCAATTTCATATTCGTGTGCATTTGCTGTCACAATTTTGTTGAACGTAGTAATTACAGTATATTAATAAGTTTGGCTAGCGCCGTATAAGTACAGTAGGAAAAGGCTGTGCATGTAAATTTTTATATTTTTATATTTGTACATCTAATCTTATGATACTTAGTACTTTTTGTTGCTTGCTGGGAGATTTTAGAAAAAATAAACACTAACATTTGATCTTTTAGCTTAATAACTAACATTTACTTACTTACTTACTTAAATGGCCGTCAACCGTTTACCGGTCATGGCCGCGTCTAGGAAGGGTTTTGGTAGATTGCAGCTTTAATAAATGGTGTTAAATTCAGGTAGTGATAGAAATTCAAATAGAATTAGTTTTCTAATTATTTTGCATTATTTTCCAATCCAACCGAATTTCCCTTTCGATTTACGTGACTCGCCCGATAGACCTTTATTTTCGTCTTTCGAGAGAGGGCTTTACTTCTCATTTACTTGCTCAGCCCAAAAAAGCATATGTTTGCTAGCGTGATTCGAGCATCCTCTTTTAAAGATCGAGCCCGACGTATTCTGTGGTTGTGTGTCTTTGTTAAACTAACGAGTGTTTTCCAAGATATGGCGTAATGTGAATATTTGGTCACTGATCGACCTTTTTGGTCTGAAGCCACAATGATATCGTCCTATCAGTGAATCCATATATGGCTCCAGCCTATTACACAATACGCGCGACAGAGTCTTATGTCCAATGGAAAGGAGACTTATTCCGCGGTAGTTTGCGCAAATAGCGGGGTCTCCTTTCTTAAAGATAGGACAGAGAACACTGAGATTCCAGTTATGGGGTATGCGTTCATCGGCCCATATCTTGCATAAAAGTTGGTGCAACTCCTAACCAACTCTTCGCCTCCGGTCTTAAATAACTCACCTGGCAGCCCATCAGAGCCTGCCGCTTTGTTATTTTTCAGCTTTTTAATAACTGAATTGCCTCGCTATAGTCCGGTGGCTCTACAATAGTGCCATCATTAACTGGTGGTTCCGGTGTCATTTCTCTATCGGCGGAATTGTGCGCTTTATCGCCTCTCAGTGATTCTTGTTCATCCGTTACCAGATTTCCATTGACATCCTTACATAAAGTTACTCCAGGTTTAAAACCTTCAGTCAAACGCTTGACCTTTTGATAGAATTTTCAAGTTTCATTTCTGTCACGTAACATCTCCACATCCTCAAACTTCCACCTTTCTTGAGTCTGAAATGGCGTTTCTCCTCTCTCCGTTTCTCTCGATATCGCTCTCTAACAGCTCGGAGCAGGAGAGTGTGTCTGAGAAGGCTGCGGCGGCTGTTCTGATTGCAGCTTGCCGACGTCTAGCTTTCCTTGCATGTTGGAACGTGCGGCATGCACTACGCTGAGCCAGTGCGTACCTTGGCTGCGACAAGATAGTGGTCCGAATCAATGTTGAGACCACGTAACGTTCGCACGTCCAACAGGCTCGATGCGTGCCTTCCATCAATAAGAACATTTTCAATTTGGCTGCGTGTTATTTGATCAGGACTCAATCATATAGCCTTGTGGATGTTAAGGTGTTGAAATCTGGTACTACTAACTACCATGTTGCGACCTGCGGCGAAATCGATTAGCCTCTCTCCATTATTGGAGGTAGTGTCGTTAAGGCTAAATTTTCCGACGGTTAGGCCAAAGATTTCTTCCTTCCCAATCTTGGCGTTGAAATCGCGAAGCACGATTTTGACATCGTGTTTGGGACAGCGCTCGTACAGACGTTCCAAGCGCTCGCCAACAGGCGTGAACCTAGAGACGAGACCACGTAGTTTCCTACTCACCACGAAACCACATCCAAATTCGTGCTTACTCGCATAGCAGCTGTACTAGATGTCACATCCCAATTAAGGGTGCGGACATTCCAAGTGCATATCCTTAAATCGCGCTTAACATTAAATATTACTGCACAGTATTATTTGCATTCAAATGCTATATGCCTTTGCAGAAACCCGAACTGATGATTTGGAAAATATTCCCAGAAGACTAATTGATCGGTATAATGATACTTTATTTTCGGGTTTGCCCCGATTTGTGATTAGTGGTATATCTGCACATTTTTATTGGCTGGGAAAACAGCTAAGCCTAAAGCAATTGTTGAAAAAGAGGACAAGCAAAAGATGCATTGTTATGGGGAGCGCTTTTATAGTATATTTGTGGCATCAATTTCATCATATCCTTTTGTTATTAGTGTTATTGGTGACATATATGGGCTTAGTTGGCAGTTTGTATCAAGAGCAAGTCCAACTTTTTCTTCCTCAGCAATTCTACATAATGAAAAGCGTGTAAACAGTCCGGTTGCTTAAGATCCGAAGCAAACGTTTTTTTATGCTGCGACACCAATCTTCGTTTATGTTTATATCAGGAATAATTAGCCTATGAGGACGTTTTATATATTTTCTGGCATTACACAGGTGGCAGCCTGTATTATGAGTTGTGTAGTGCGTGTGAGATTCCCATTGTTAAAAACAATCAAATCGCTATTTTGTATTAAATTTGCAACTACATTGCCCAGTCGTTGGTTGTATGAAGAGACTCCCCAAAATGAATGCCAGGTATTAAAGTCTCCTAGCATCAGTATTTGTTTATTAAAAATGAATTTCTACAGCAATGGCAAGAATGTTGGAATAGAGTTCAATGGATTTTGTGTTGTTAATGTCGTTTTTATGGTATAGTGCAAATTGTTTTGGAGTGGGATAGGATGTGTTGTCGTTGACGAGATGGGTTTCTTGTAGTGCTATTATCTTTGGCTTGTGTTTTTTAATAAAAAAGAGAGAGACTGAGGTATTTGTCTTTATATCTGTTTATGTTCCATTAAATTGCTTTAAATGTCATAATAGGAATTTAATATTTGGTTTTGTTTGTTAGGCCCTGTACCGAAGGTACAAGAGCCTATTGGTTTTGTGCAAATCTATGCAACAGCTAGAAATAATGGTCGGAGACCCCCATTATAGTCAGGAGTGATAGAGGAGCCGATATAGCCATGTACGTCTGTTTGAACGAAAGGATCTCGGAAACGGTAATAGATAGAGACTTCGTGTTTTTTGCATTCGACTCGGACTGCTCCGGAATTTTACAAGTTTATTTTAAAATTTTTCCCCTCCCCCCTTCCCTATAAAATCCCTTCCAAGGCTACTGATGCCAGTATAGAGATAACGTCCCTCTAAGCCAATATCCAAAAATCGGATAATAAATGATAATAAGCAATTGAATTTGAACGACCCCCTTTTCTTTTCATACATAAAAAATGTTTTCTAAGGCACTTATTCGTGCGTTGAGAAGTGGTCATAAGCTCGGGAAACATTTAATGTTTTTGTTAGGCGACCTGAACTGGTACAGGGCGTCTTACAGTCGGTTTTTTTTCTAATTCTTTTATTTACAATCTGCCGCAAGTGAGGCAATAAATAAATAGTTTGGCTTAAAATAACATTTTTGCTAAGGCAATATAAAAATAACAATTAAAGTTTATTTTTATATGTCCATATTGGTTTTATTATCGATTTGTATATTAGAAGTTTGTTTTCAGTTGTCAGTAACGAATTCGTTTTAAAAACCAATAGAGTTTCTTGAATTTTAGTTTTATTTGATCCCTTTTCTGTTGTAAATTGTATTTCCAAGTTATTTTGTTGTCAATATACATTCCGAGGTATTTTGCAATAGTTTTAATAGGAATCTCTCAATTATTTAATTTAAATGGATGAGGAGTATATCTGATTTTTGAAAGGTATATTACATAGATGTCTTTTGGTCATTTATTTTAATATTCCTTTTGCCAAACCAGTTTGTTGTTTCGTCTAGCATATGTTGTAGTGTAACTGTTGCAGTCATAAAATGTTTATGTGCACATTAAATTATTGTGTCGTCTGCGAATGCAGCTAACATGGTTGATCCATCGCTAGGGGCTGGGATGTCCGATGTGTAGAGGCTGTAAAGCAAGGATCTTTGCAAGGAATGCTTTTTCAACGTCCAGAAAAACGCCTATATTATTATATTTGTTACTCTGTGAACCTGCTGGATCGTGGAAATTTCCGACGAAAGCAAAAAAAGTGGTCTGGAATACAACGTTGAGATCCAACGATTGGTTGAAGACGAACTAGTAAAAATTTTCTTGAATACTTGAAAGAGTATTGGTAGAAGGCTAATTAGTTTGTAGGATGATAATTGTGTATAATATTTCCCGGTTTTCGCTAAAGGTATAATAACCGCTATTTTCCACAATTTTGGGAAATGTTCCATTCTTAAAACTGAGTTAAATATTAGACATAAGAATTGGACAGCGTTTTTTGGCAGTTCTTTGATGATGCGTCCTTTTAGCATGTCGTAGCCTGGAGTTTTTTTTTTGTTGTCTGTTTTGTTAAATTGTTCTTTAATATCAAAGTGATCCGCGAGAACATTGGCTTTTTCGAGGTGGGTTCTTGCCCAGGTACGATCTACCTTTTCAATTGGAAGTTGATGAATCACTTTATTGGTTAACAAATATTTTGTTAACAGCATTGGTGAGTTGTCAGAAGACAATTTAAATCTTGCCTTTACTGAAAGTCTTTTATTAAAGTTGCTAATATACAAAAATCAATGAGTTCCGGTAGTTTATTTAAGTCTGACGGTCAGTATGTTGGATCTCCCGTGCTTAAGTGCATACTTTTAAATTTTTGAATCGAGCGAGATCCACATTGTGTGTGTTTAGCGTTAAAGTCCCCTGCCACAATGTACCTGTCTACAAGAGTAGCAAAGTACTGTATATATTGGTCTACAGTTATGGTGTGTCTTGGAGATCTGTATAATGTCCATAATTGTCGGATAATAGTAGTGTGGTAGATTGTATATAATCTTTGACAAAGTTTGTTGGGTATGCATACTTATTAGTCTTTTTTATTATTATTGCAGTACTGCCGTTCTAAAAGGTGTTTGTAAAGACAATTTGCGTTCCAGGTTTTGATATTTAAGTTATAGTAAATCAATTTATATTACTAAAGGTGTAATTATGTTTATAATGTTCGTCATGTGCTTGACGGTGCAATTTGTAATGAGCTGGTTAACGATATCTGATGGGACGTTTGAGAGGTCAAAGCAGATTTTGCCGCTTGAGCGTTGCTTACACCTGATTGGGTGGTTTTATTATATTCCGAACTAAAGGTGGATTTTAGGGATTTTTCCCTCTTAGTGGCGGAAAGCGCTGTATTTTAAAATTTTTATAAATTTCGCATCCTTTATAATTTGCGGTGTGATTACCTCCACATAGCGCACATTTGATAGTATTGTTGTCTTTTTGCGTTTTGTAGTCAAAATTTTTGTTTTTTGTGACTTCCGGGTCTCTGGTACAGTAATTGCGAAAATGACCGTATTTTTGGCAATTGTTGCATTGTGCTATGCTTCATTTATGATGCGAAGGCTCAAACTGTACTTTGGTTTGCAGTAAGGAGTAGACATCTGCGTGGCTTCACTCACAACTTAAATACAATTGAATGCATTCGAATTGAATTCAAATGAGTGAGTGCGAGGCGCACAATGACATGAGTTTGTAACAATATGAGTGCGAGTTATGTGTGACAACATTCGGCATTCGGTGAGATGAGTGAGAATGAAGAAGTGTGCGAAACGAAATGAAAAGTTTGGCATAGCCGAAGACACTCGAGTTACTCGAGTTATTGTAGGCGCAATTTGTGCATTCTTTTATTTCGTTTGTTTTGAGGGAAGCGAGGGAATAAATACCGAAACAACATTACATTGCTTTTCGTTCTTTTATTCTTTTTCCTTACGCCCAGCAGGACAACTATTAAAAAATCTCTTGAAAACAACATACAATTATACATACATAAAAAATTTAGGCATTCGAATGAACTCGAAAGCAACCTCTCATTCCCACTCATTCAATTCGTTTTCTTCGTTTAAATGTTGTGTGACCGAGTCGTATGTGAGCGCAAACACTCACTCAAACTTATTGGATTCGTATTCTATTTAACTCAATGCATTTTGAGCATTGTTGATTCGAACGTCGATTTTTTGCCATTCATGCAGACCTCTAGTAAGGAGATAATATCGTATTATTCTTTGTTGTTATTGTTTGACTTCAGTTCGACGAAAAATACCGGAAGAGGTTTTATGGTTGATTTCTGAATAATATTATGAATGTTAATAACATCATGACCTATTTCCTTTAGTTCAGCTTTTATATCTTCTATGTCTGAAGAATAGTGCAAGTGACGCAACACAACTTTGAAACCTCGTTCTTCTTTTGGCTTGTAAGTGTATTATTTTGTTCCTTTAGAACGCAACATTTTTATTACAGCAGACTCGGAAGTTCGGACTCGAACTTCATTGTTAGACAAAGTCTTTAGGATATAATTTTTGGCTACAATCTCTTTAAGCGCGTTGTTAAGTGCATTAATGCGCACTGCACCTTGAACGCAATAGATAAAATTCAAAATATCTTTGCATCGCTTTTATATTTTTCTGGGCGCGACTAAACGTACCGGATACAGCTAGTATACTTGTATATGAGGCATTCTCTGAAAAAAATGTCACTTAAAAAAAAAAGTTCTCCATTTTTTCTGACAATTTTATATCTAGTAGTATATGTGAAAACTAAAAAAAAAAAATTATATTAGGTCTGAGTATTCCAGGGTTGCCATACTGTCAGGGTTCAAACTTTTTTACAACAAAACTTTCGAATCCCCATAACTTTTAAACAAATGAACTAATTTTAAAACACCAAAAGACTTTTTTGTGCACAATTTCTTGAATTTAAAAATTGAATTTTTAAAATTAATATTCCATAGAAAAAGTTTGAAAAAAAAAATTTGTTTGTATTTTTAACCCTTTTATGCCCCCTTCGATTTTAGATATTTATCGATAGAAGAAAAACAAAAAAAAAATGTTCTAATTTTTTGTATGAAATATTAATGCACTGCCCTTTGGGGGGAAGTAAGGTGATGAAATAAGGAACATTTTGGGGTATTTAAAAAAAAAATCGAAGGAGGCATAAAGGGTTAAAAATTCAAACAAACTTTTTTTTCAAACTTTTTCTATGAAATATTAATTTTAAAAATTTGTACGATACACAGTTTTAAAGTTCAAGAAATTGTGCAAATTTTTAAGTGGCAATGCTTTACCGTCAGTCAGTAAAAGTATTGCAAACATTATTTCTTTATAATAATGGTATAGATAATAGTATTTTTTAGATTAGATGTTATGTATGACTAAGACATTAATTAGACAATGTTATTGTTAGCAAAATGTACAGTTTCTTGGGACTTCCAACTCAAGTTAAAGCAATATATTTTTGGCCTTGGGAAGTAATATTTTCGTAGGTCGATCCCAACCAAAGAGAAGGGTTGACGATGGGATCGACCAGCGTTATTGATAAAGCAGTACGTCCTAGAGCTTTTGCCTTACTGAATATCAAAAGTTTACCAGTAAATTCGGAGTCAAATAAAAACGCATATATGTATGTATATGTGGGACTGGGGTTTCTTATTAGTATTTTCGATCGAAATAATAAATCAGTCCCTTGGTAATAAGAAAATATTTATGAAAAATGAATTAAGTTAAATAATGTTGAACAATAATATTTGAAATTCGCGTCGTTTCGTTTTTTATCGTCGTTCTTTTGTTCTTTTTAGCGCGTCGTGTGCTTGTCTAGTCTAATGTTGGAATATTCGAAAATGTCACTTCAGCTTCGCGTCGTTTCGTTATATCGTTTTGCGTCGCGTGTCGTATGCTCGCACGTCTTTTCTCTTCCACGGTCACATTTTAACTCTTCTTCGTCTTTTAGGCAGGCTTGCCACCTCGTCCTTCTGCTCTCAGATGTTCATCTTCTATGCGGCAGTCTTTCCACCTCGTTATTCTGCTCTCAGCCGTTCGTCTTAGGGCTGGCCATGCGGCGATACCAGACCATTCCCACAATTTGGCCATCCTACATCGCATTCGCCCCGAATGCGTCGTCATCGTCGTATGGCAGCCATGGTTTCATATATTCAGCGCAGGTGCTCGTTTGTTTCTGGCCTCCGCTGAATACGGCATCTTTAATTACGTCGTATGTATCGTTGGGTTTGGCTCTGGTTACCCTTTGGTTTTAGTTTTAGTCCACCAACTTTATAAGTTGTTGCTGGTCTTTGTTTTAGATTATAGCTCTTTCTGTTTTCGTCTTGCATCTGGAGTATGTGTTGTTTTGCTTGCTTTCGAAGCTCATCTCGGCCATCTTTGAATAGTTGAATCATCTCGTCTTCGATCATTTATCGTAATTTGATGTCGGATTTAATGCGCATCTTTGCACCAGTGAGTAACTCGAATGGCGTCGATATTGTGATTCTACAAAATGTTGAGTTGACTCGACTTGTCCATTGGCCCGTGGTAGGCCAGTCGTGATTGTGTGATGCTTTATGTCTTCGCTGTCGCAATACTGTTTGAACTCTTTAGATGTGAATGCAGTCCCTTTGTCGGAGATAATTTGTATCGGGTTGCCAAACATCTTCCTCTGCTCTTGGAGTCGTGATATTACATTTTTTGCGGACGTCGTTTTGCAATAGCCAACAGAATTTTGTAAAGCTAGCAATTACTGCCAAGCGAGCGGACCTAAGAAATCAATGTGCTACGTGTGCAGTGGTTGCTTCTCCTTGGGCAACGGATGTAATTCCATTCTTTCTTTCCTTGTTTCTTGTTTGAAACAATGCATGGTATACAGCATCTTATGTGTTTTTCAATCTTATCGTCCAGTTTCGATATACAGAATTCCTTGGCAATAACTTCTTTAGTCTTTTTGTTTGAAAAATGGCCTCGTTCGTATGCATGCTTAATTATTTCTTTTTGCATGCCCACCGATACTATAATGAGTTCATTGTCATTGACTAATTTATGCAATAGGCCAGATTTCATGAAAAAGTTATTGTATTTCGTCTTTTCAGCCAGAATGCCTTTAATCGCTTTTAATTCGTCATCTCGCGTTTGTACATGTTTAAGTTTGCTGAATAAGCTGCTCTCATTGATCATCATTACAGGGTATCGAATAAGCGCGTCTGCATGGCGTATACGTGTGCCGGCTCGGTGCTCAACGTCATAGTGAAATTCCTGCATTAGTAGGACCCAGCGAGCTACACGTGTGCATAAGTCTTTTTTATTCATCGTTTTAGCAAGAGCATTATAGTCTCTAATGAGTTTGAAATGTAAGCCTATCAAATAAACAAGACATTTTCGTAAGGCTTTTACGACTGCTAAAATTTCCAGTTCATAGCTCGTAAACTTTCTTTCGGCTTCTGACGTTTTCTGGCTCATATAATTAACAGGGTGCCATTGGTCATCGTCAGGTGACTTTTGCATGAGAACTGCCCCAAATCCGTCAAAGGAGGCGTCCGTGTGCAGTTCAGTGTCATGTTGCTGATGAAAAATCTTAAGTACTGGCTTCTGTGTGGTGAGCGTCTTTAAATTGTTGAAAGCGGCTAATTCGTTGTCAGCAAACAGAATCTTTATGTCTTGTTTCGACATATCGGAGAGTGGTTTAGCGATTTTTGAAAATTTGATGATAAATTTTCGAAAATATCCTTCTAGGCCAAGAAAACTTTGGAGTTGCGTCAGGTTGCATGGAATCGGGAATTTAGTGACAACTTGCGTTTTTGATGGAGATGGGCTTATACGTTGATTTTCAATAATGTGGCCTAGATACTCGATTTTGGTTTTAAGAAAATAACATTTCTTAAAGTTTATCATAAGTCCGTACTCTTTACAGCGATTCAGAACTTCTTTTATATTTTCTACAGCCTCGTGTTCATTTTCTGCTGGTATAATAATGTCGTCAACATATGGCAGGGCTACACATTTACGTGGCGTTGGAATAGACTGGGTGAATTAGAAAGAACAAATGGAACTCGTAGAAACTGATATTATGCTTTGTGAGTGACAAAATATATATTTTTGCGACTCTCTTTATACATATATGCCAACGTGAAAGAAACCGTTTTTTAGATCTATTGAGCTGAATATTCGTGCGTTTTGAAGTCTGTCAAGCTGATCCTCAATTAGGGGTAGCGGGAAGTGATCCCTTATGATAATCTTGTTGATGCTCCTGTAGTCAATACACAAACGATTTGTGCCCTCCCGCTTCTTGACTAAAACTACTGGACTAGTGTATTCAGATTCGGATTCCTTAATAATGTCATCTTTAAGCCATTGATCTATTTGATTATCTATTATGCATCGTTCAGCGTATGCAAATCTGCGTGGTCGTGAGTGTATAATGTCATCTTTTAGAGTTAAACGCATTTTAATATTTGTTAATTTTGTGTTTACCGGATTATAATTCTTTAGAATAGTTAAAACTGTCTCTTTAGCTTTATTACTTGCTGTAACTTCAATGTCTGTGTCGAATTTCTCATTATTCTCAATGTCAATTTTCATCACGCAACTTATGTCATTGTCTTCAGCTTGTCGTTTTGTTATATTTACACCTTCGTTATTAATTAACACTTGGGCTTGCCGGCAAAACTCTACCCCAAATACCATTTCTTCGTCTAAGAATTGAGAATTCACTACCAGAAAATTTGTTTTAAATTGTTCACCATCAATCATATATTGTTGTTCGAACGAACCCAATGGCTTGACTTCCGGCTTTTTTAACTTTTTATAAACCGACTCGGGAATAAAGTTATATTTACTGCTAGTGTCGATTAGTTGAATTGGTTGTTATTTATCACGACTTCTTTGCACATCAATGTGTGAGATGATATTACTTTGTGTGTGTTGATTGAGTCGTACTTTTCACCTTTATTTGGGCAATCTTTGCCTATGTGCCCGTATTTGTTACATTCGAAACATTTTCTGCCTTTGTCTATATTTTCACAATCATTTGACGTATGCCCTTTGGCGCCACAATTATAACATTTTAAGTCTTTGTTTTTATTAAGCACTGTATGATTTTTATATTCGCTCTTTTGGATACTTTTACTAAACGTTGCTTAATTTTTATTTTAATTTTTTGACTTTAGCGAACAATTTCGAAACACTTCAGCTTGTCCTTTTTTTAATTATTAAATATGTGTTACTCAAATCGTTATGGTTATCTTGCAAATGTAAAATATTGCACACAATAACGAGGTCTTTATCAGACATATGATCGGCAACGTAACTCAAATAGCAAAATATTCTGCATTTTCTCCTCCCGCAACATTTTTTTTATCGCGTCGTGGTCATTTAGCTGCGTTATTGTTGTTCGTCTTAACTTTTTTACCGACGTGTTACTCCACTGCCGGTTTTTTTTCTTTTGCATGTGTGACTTCGCTTTTGTCTGTCTGTGCCACAAGCTCTTCTAATTTTTTTTTTCACTGCCGTTTTTTATGTACTTATGTATGTAACACAAGAGCGTCGTAGATTTTTTTTAATTACATATCAAGCATTAGCTCGTGCATGCTTAATAAATTTCACTTTTTGTTTGTCGTCGATGTCGTTAGTTTTTTGTTTAGGTTGAGCCCCCAAAATATGTGGGACTGGGGTTTCAAATTAGTATTTTCAATCGAAATAATAAATCAGTCCCTTGGTAATAAGAAAATATTTATTTAAAATGAATTAAGTTAAATATTGTTGAACAATAGTATTTAAATTTCGTTTGGTTTTGTATTGTCGTTCTTTTGTTATTTTTAGCGCGTCGTGTGCTTGTCTAATGTTGGAATATTCGAAAATGTCACTTCCACGGTCACGTTTTAACTCTTTTTCGTCTTTTAGCCAGGCTTTCCACCTCGTCCTTCTGCTCTCAGCTGTTCATCTTCTTTGCGGCACTCGTGCCACCTCGTCATTCTGCTCTCAGCTGTTCGTCTTAGGGCTGGCCATGCGGGGATAGCAGACCATTCCCACATATATATATACTAGCGGACCCGGCTTGTGTTGCTCAACCCCCTCTTTGTCTTCCTTTTGTAATCGCCTTTTCATCTATCGCAGAAAATATTTTTCAAGTCTAATTTTACCTTATTTGGTTTATCATGGCATTGTACGATTTTTAGTTAACCCCGCGTGTTCTGCCACGCAACCCTTAGTGTTCCTCTTTTATTAGAACACTTCACAACATGTAGCTGAACGCCGCCCGCTTCGTTGGCGGCCAGTAAACCAAACTGTTTTCACATGTCCATGAACCTTACCATTAACCATTGCCATTACCCATTATCATTACCCATTACAATCACCCATTTCCCATTACCATTACAGAATTACCACTATCCATTACCCATTAACATTTACATTACTATTATGATGACCATTATAAAATTACCATTATCCATTACCTATTAACATTATCCATTACCCCATTAACGTTACCATTACACATTACCATCTATATCAAATTTGATGCAAAGATATGAAATATGTTGAATTTTCTTTAATGCTTTCACAGGGGTGGGGCACCGCCACCTCCGACGTTGACCAAACTTATGAAGTATTTTTCTTCCGATCCCATTAACACGTATACCAAATATCATTCCCGTAGCATAAAAAGATACCAAGAAGCGTTGAATTTTGTTCATCGCTTATACGGTGGGTGGGGCACCGCCCCTCCGACCCTGACCAATTTTGAATCTAAATCATTCACAAATCCACTTTATCTCACACAAAAAATTTCATAACAATCGGTCCAGGCATTTAAGAGGACTTCGATGAGGAACTCACGGACAGAAGAAATATAATAGATACATATATATATCAAAGAATCTGTATTAAATTTTGTGTTATTTTGTGAGACGTATTCCGAATGATGAATGTGGCATATGGTGAAACTACCTTGGACCGGATCAACGTTTATCGGTGGTACAAAATGTTCTTAGAGGGCTGAGAATATGGGAACGACGAAGAGCGGACCGGACGCCCGAGCACGTCAACAACAGACGAAATCATTGATGGATTAAAGAAAATAGTATTGGCCAATCGTCGAATCACCGTTGCGTTGCTACGCAACCTTTTTGTCCGCCTTTTCTAAGGGAACGGTATCTCCGAGAATAAAATTTTTTGTCTTTGGAATATTTGATTTATCATGCCACACTACGATGAATTAATAAAATTATTTCTCCCGATCTTATAATTATACCAAAATCGATCCCTGTACCTTAAGTGGGTGGAAACATATGTTGAATTTAGTTTGTTGCTTATACGGCCCCGCCATTGAACATTGAAATTGTGATCTTCACTATTATGTTCCAAGTTGTTGCAAACAATTTTCTCTCTTCACATTCATAAATATGAATAACATATAAAATTACCACTTAGCCTGCTAAAATTCGTATCTAACAAATTTCGGGTCATTAAATAGCAATACATGGTACTGAAAATCTTTTGATCTAACGAAAAGAACGAGAATCAAGCAATTGCAAAGAAACTACAAACACCGTTGCTAATTGCAAGCCAGCTGAGTGACTCACGCACTAACAATTGGTATAGCGTAAGTAATGAAAATTATGCTTCTATATACTTAAAAAACAGCGCGAAATAAGTATATAGCTTTCCAATTTGTGAATCAATATGAAGACAAAAGTTAATTTCAAATTTAACTTATTGGAAAATTCACAAGAGCTGGACTGTATTGTAACGAAAGCAGTTATTTTTTTATATTCCACAATTTAATGTTAAAATATTTGTCGCAGAGCGATATTAATTGAATAAAACTAAACAATCGTTTGTTCAATGGCGGGGCCAGTCAACCAAAAGCTCCAGCTACGGTGTCGACGTCACCCTTGCTGAACTAGCGACCTAGTATACACACCAAATGTGATCCAGTAAGTCAGCTCAATCACACCACTAATCCTTAGTTTCCGTGCTTTCTTCGTTTTCCGTCTATCCTTCGCATTGAATTGTTCGAAATATTGTTCAAAAGGCCTTCGTTGCAAATCGTATATTTTTCGCAAACTGTCTTCGCTCTCAAATAAAACACTTTAAGTTTTAATTATAATTAAATGTATTTATTTACAAATTTATACTATATGGTGCCAAGTCGCACCAATTATTGTTATTTATTATTTTCACTAATAGTTCAATAATAATTTTGACTCTAATGCGTCCAATTTTGTTGGAGCATAAAAAAACACTACAAAATACACTAGCTCTGCCCAACGCGGCAGAGACTTAAAATGCGAATCGATATTGCAACTGACTAGCTTTTAATGCAAGCGATCAAAAGAAGCAAAACAAACAAATTCCATGGAAAAGGTGGTGGGTAATTACAATACCAAATATTAATAGAGAGAAGATAATTAACGGTACCTTCTCTCTCGCTTGCTTTTTCTATTATATTTTGCTATTGTACAAGTTCAGAAAAGTAACTAAATCTTAACCCATTATTGACATATGTTGCATAAACAGTTTACACTTGTCTTACCCATTACCATTAACCATTGTCCCAGTACCACAAACTGATGCAGAGATATGATGAATTTTCTTAATCGCTTATAAGGGGGTAGGGGACCGCCCCCTCCGACATTGACCGAATCCATTAAGTGATTTGCTTTTGATCCCATCAACGTTTATCGTCTGATAGTTCCACCACGATCACCATAGTAATCTTAAAGTATCGATTTCCATACAAATTTACCTATTTAAATTTTTGGTTTTTTCAGCTAAACTTAAGGGTTTTCCATCCCTGTATTATAACGAACTAAACAAAAAAATTATTCAAATAGATCAAACCGTTTTTGAGTTTTAGCGAGACTAACGAACGGCGACTAATTTTTTCGCGACAATTTAATACAGATTCTTTGTTCCACTTTTTGGAATAGGCCAAAATCGAAGACAAACACGTGCAAGCAAAGCAGCTGTCAAAAACTAACTGAACATTTAACATGGCCAATCAGAACACGAATACCAACAAATCGCCACAGTTAATACGAATAGTCGGATTGCGTTCGAGAGTTACTGATAATGAAGCGTATAGGCTTAAAATGCAACGAGTTCGTGCACATCAAAAACAAAAACATCGAGCACGACAAAATGAACATGACCGATTCCGCCGACGCAGTGCTCCTGTGAACATGTAAGGAGCAGCATCGTCTGTCTTAATAGTTTTGCTGCGTGTGTAATTTAAGTGCAACGTCTTTTTTTTATGATAGCAGCCTGCAAACTCGGCGATAGCATTTAAATAGTTTTAAGATAGCATGTAAATTTATAAATAACAAGTAAGAAGAGCTTATGACCAAGCTTATGACCACTTCTCACTGCACGAATAAGTGCCTTATGAAACATTTTTTTATGTATGAAAACAAAAGGGAGCACGGAAGTATCATAGGTAATTCAAATTGAATTGCTTATAAAATCGTCATTTTTTATCCGATTTCGATGAACTTTTGGATTTTGGCTTTGACGCTACTATTGATGATGTGAGCAAAGAGAAGGTGCCGAAGGTGAAAATGCTGCCGATGATGAAACTTCTGCTGAAGTAAAGAAAGAGGGGGCTGAAGATGAAGCTGATTTTGCTGCAAATTCAACCAATTCTAATAAAGAGAGGTCAGAAGCAACAACTAATGGCTATCACATTTTCTGGCCCCCCGCAGAATGTTCAGGCACGAATGCCTAAACATGTATGTAAATGGTAACCAATTTTTATAATCTACGTTCAATTCTAAGATGATTTCACCAAAAAACCATAGTTCTAAAATCAATTTTTGGTCCGCCCTTTTTAGTTAAAAAATTTATTATTTTGAAATTTTATTTTATTACAATATTTTTAGTCCGATCCTGACAAAATTGGTATCAACAGTCTTGATAGGACCAAGACTTTTTAAAAGGCTATATAATCAATGCACCAATTGTCCTTAAAACTCTTGAACAACACTCCTATTGTAATAACTTACTTACTTACTTAAATGGCCGCGTCTAGGAAGGCGCGTCAGCCTCCATAGTCTTGTGCGTGCTGGTGCCAGTCGTTTTGAATGTCCCTTATGGAGAGATCTCTCCATGCCTGGTCATTCCATCGAGTGCCCGGTCGTCCTCTATTTCGGCGTCCACCAATCAAGTTTGGGCCCCCATGTACCATGCGTGCTGGAGCTCTTTCATCCATTCGAATGAGGTGCCCAGCCCAGTGCAGAATTTTATGCGCTGGACTATGTCAACCTCATCGAATAGCTCGTACAGCTAGTGGTTCATACGGGACCTAAACTCGTCGCCGACTCTAATAGGACCAAAAAGTGCTAGAGTGATTCTTCCCCTGACATCCAGGCTGACGTTGTTGCTGGCTATCTCTGTTCCAAGATAGACGAAGCTTTCTACAACACTGAAGTTGAAATTCTCCATCGTCACTGACCGTCCAAGACGCGATGACGGAGTGCGAGAAGACACCAAGTATTTCGTCTTCTCCTCATTCACCGCTAGACTGATGAGCCGAGACTGTTTTTCAATCTCTGAGAACGTTTTGCTGATTCGAGGTTCCTGCGTACCAATGATATCGATGTCATCAGCGTAAGCGAGCAGCATCACATCCTTTTGGAAGATCGAGCCCGACATACTCTGTATGTACAACACGACTGAGCATTGCCCTGCCTCTGCAGTAGTATTGCGTCACTCCTCGTCGTACCAAGAATTCTTCACTGGTTTTGTATAACCAATGACATCCTTGGCAGCCCTATCTATGGAGCGGGTAATATGTTTCCACTGCTCACATATATTTCGAGAAGACGTAGAGGTTTCCCGAAGCAGTCGGGAGAGTGTGTTTGAAAAGGTTGCGGCGGTTTGCTTTGATTGCAGCTTGCCGACGTCTAGCTTTAGTTGCATATTGGAACGTGCGGCGTGCACTACGCTGAGCCTAGTGCGTACCTTGGCTGCGACAAAATAGTGGTCCGAGTCAATGTTGGGACCACGTAACGTTCGCACGTCCAATACGGTCGATGCGTGCCTTCCGTCAATCAGAACATGATCAATTTGGTTGCGGGTTATTTGATCTAGACTCAGCCATGTAGCGTTGTGGATGTTAAGGAAATCTGGTACTACTAACTACCATGTTGCGACCTGCGGCGAAATCGATTAGCCTCCCTCCATTGTTGGAGGTAGTGTCGTGAAGGCTAAATTTTCCGACGGTTGGGCCAAAGATTCCTTCCTTCCCAATCTTGGCGTTGAAATCGCCAAGCACGATTTTGACATCGTGTTTGTGACAGCACTATGGAGATACGTGTCCTAACGGACGTGTGAGTTGCTTGGACCGTTTGTAACAAGAATCATTATTGGCCATTCCCAAGTGAATGGCATTCAACCACTTTTCTCACAATGTGAACTTGAGCAAACGAGCCCCAATGTCCCATTGTAATAACATACAATTCAAATCCATAAACAAACATTTATAACAAAAAAACTGAGTGGAACACGTTTCGACGAATAATTGAAAATCATATTGTGAAAATTTTAACATTACCTTTCAAACTTAGACGCAAACAGTTCTTCGAATTATTCACTATGGAAAGCTGCGAAAAACTAAAAAATGCAATAATTGAAAATCATATTGTGAAAATTTTAACATTACCTTTCAAACTTAGACGCAAACAGTTCTTCGAATTGTTCACTATGGAAAGCTGCGAAAAACTAAAAAATGCAATAATTCATAGGCCACCATTAAAAATTGAAAATAACTTTTGGGCAAAGAAAAAAAAGATACATTGGCAAAACATTTCAAATTAATTTTTACAAATGATATGAATAGTCAAAACATTGAATTACCGAATGTAGCAAACACTTCTCGTGCAATAAGATTGACTACGATATCATGGATAAAGAAAAAATCAAGACCCTAAAGGCGCCTGGATATGATCTTGTGTCAGGCAAACCACTTAAAGAGCTGCCAGATATAGCAATTAGTTATATCAGAAATATTTACAATGCGGCAATTGGGCAAACATATTTTCCTGCAGTGTGGAAAGTCACATAAATAATTCCTTTACCTAAACCCAATAAAGACGCAACAAATACTAGCTTATACAGACCAATAAGTTTATTGCCTGTATTATCCAAAATATTTGAATAAATATTATTTGATAGAATAGAACCAATCCTGACACAACATCACTTGCTGCTTACGAATCAGCAAGTAAGACGGAAACAAAGTAGCCGGTCACTTTTGTACCTACCCCGAGTAATAGTAATATTCGGCGTGTTAAATAGAATCTAATATGGGAAAATCATATATTTTTTAATTGGGATGTTATGTATGAAATATACAGACAAGAAATGAATTAATTTTTTTTTAATTGAATCTTAATTTTATTAATTACATTTGCTATTTTATGTGTTTTTTTTATATTTATTTAATTTAGCTATTGCCTGCGATTCATTTGAGGCCTAAACTCAAGATCAGCGATATAAATACATATTACGTATTTATTTATTTATTTAAAAAACTTATCATAGAGTTAAAACTAAATGATAAGAGAAACCATAAATAGCTGCCTTCAGCTAGACAATGCTAGGAACTAAATTATAATTATTCTTGTTTACTATTTAACATTGTTTTGCTTATGTGTAAGGCTATTAATATTAATTTATATTTATTTACATTTTTAATTTTATATACATTATTGGTTTATGTTTATTTAAATTTTGTTATATAATAGAGATTTTTTTAGGAACTTTATAATTTTAGATATGTTTTCTTCATTAGGGTTAGCAAGTAAATTTATCGGATTGTTTCCATTAAAAAATTCTCTTCTAACGTTGTTTAAGGTGGAGCAGGATTCTATTACGTATTTATTATTGTATATTGAATGGAACTTAGTTCATCAATTTAAATTTTTTTCAATTACGGTACATCGAGTATTTCTAAAATATTCGGTGTAGCTGGACTGCCTTCGATGGGTTTTCGGTCACAGAGTAACAAAAATACTCTAGTTATGATTACCGAATACCGAGAAGCTGTGAATGTTTATCAAACCGAATTCGATACCGTAATCGGTTCTGAAAGCTGTGCTTCTATTCAGTAATTGGTTTGTACAGCATGTACACCGGTACATTCTACAAAGAGAATGTATTCATGCAGGGCTTTATTTTGCATAAAATACAAGATGATTTTGACAAAAAGAACTACTGTGTACTTTCTAAAGCATTTGATAAAGTATGGCACAGAGGCTTTATTAAACAAAATACAACAATGTTTACCGCACAAAATGTATAAACTCCTGGAAAGCTATATTATATGCGGTAGACTCTTTTATGTGAAATACGATGATGGATATTCTGACAACTGCCAACAATACACGCAGGAGCCTGAAGCGGCTCGATCCAACAAACATAATGCAAAGATATCTATAAGCCTATACTAACATAACGATATACTAGATTTAATCTAACAGTAAACATTTTTTTTTTCTTATTGTCCACATGCATTTATAAGAAGTAGTAAATCTATGGAAATGAACGATGCGATATTCCGCAAAGAGTGGGGCAATCGCATGTAGTAAGATTACATAGATTAATGTACATAAGTACAAATATTGCTTTTTATTATTTTATTCTAGTGTTAGTTTTTATAATAATTACATATATTACTTTATGTTGGTTGCAGAGTTTATTAACGACTAAATATTAAGAACAATGTACATGCTGCGAACAATGTGCATGCTGCGAACTTAAGCATAAAGGAAACAGAAAGAATGTCCGTTATTCTTGTTGTCGCTGTACATCATCAGTGTTGGCATCGGCCCGAAACCCATTTCGTCGATCAGCTTTCTCACATACCCCGCCTCTTTGGTTGCTGTAGATAGTGCCACATATTCCGCTTTGGTACTGCTTAGGGCGACTATGTTCTGCTTATTTGACTCCCATGAAAATGCTGCTCCAGCCATGAAGAATGCCCAGCCACTAAATGATTTACGATCGTTGCCATCACCAGCTCAGTCTGCGTCGACAAAGCAATGGGCAGGTACACCTGTTTTGTTGTAGTGTAAGGGAATATTAGAGGTACCCTTCAGATATCTTAAGACGCGCTTAGCAGCCACTTTGTGAGGAACTGCACACCTCTGTGAAAATTTAGCTACCGAGTGCATTATATCTGGCCGCGTTGTCAGTGCCAAATACAATAACGAACCAACGAGAGATTGGTAGCTCGTTGCGTTTACTTTTTGACAACCATTGTCGTCACACCTGGTCTGGTAACCAGCTTCCAGTGGAGTAGCGTTTGCCTTGCAGTCTTCCATGCCATGTTCACTCAACAAGCCTTCGATGTGCTGGTTAAAAGAAACGCCACCAGTTTCGCCATCTCTTTCAATTTCCATGCCTAGGAAATGCTGCAGTTTTCCGCCGTCGACAACATCTAATTTACTAGCTATAAGCTGTTTTATGGTGCTGATGTCTTCCTCTCGGGTACATGCAAGTATAAAATCGTCAACATATACAACAATTATATTTAAATACCCGTTAATTCTACTAGTGTAAATACATGGCTCACTAGAGCAAGGAACAAAACCGATTTCAAGGAGAATGCTTTCCAGTTTATGGTTCCATTCACGGCCACTTTGCTTCAAACCGTACATAGACTTCTGCAGTTTCAGCACTCGCTTGGGATGTTCTGCATCAACAAACCCTTCTGGTTGCCGCATGTATACGACGTCATGAAGATCACTATTCAGGCATGCCGCTGAGACGTCCATCTGGTGGAAGTGCATCTCATGCTCGACAGCTAATGCTATCACCAATCCAGAGCTCACAAATAAGAGTTAACCGTTTTTCTCTTTGCGATCTGTTCACTAACATAACCGAAAAATTCAAGCACACTCAAGCACTGTTGAGTGTTATCGGATGAGCTATGCGTGTTACTGTCTTTCAATAACCCTTTGAAGAGACCGATTCGATTGAGCACTCGCACATTGAGAGTCAGCAGATGACCGAAAAATTTAAATGCTCAGCGCAAACGGTTTTTTTGTTTTGTCTTGTTCACTTTGCTTGCTGGCAATATTGCCCTCTCTTTTGCGTATAACTGTTGGAAAAAATCTGTAACCTGAAAATTATTCACACAAACGCAAAAGACTTTTATTTTCGTCGCTCGCGTCCAAAAAATCAGCGACTTCCCGCAACAAAAGAGAAACGAACATTTCGGTTATTCGTTGAGAGCAGACCGTTTGACTTAAGAGACGAAGTGAACGGTTCATCTCCGACTTTTTGCTCAATGAGTCTGTCAATGAGACTTATTTACGGACAACAAATAACGGTCAATTGTTATTTGCGAGCTCTGCACCAATCTGATTGAGAAATAACGTGCCACTAAAGAAAATGTTTCCTTCTGCATCGCAGATCTCCAGTCAGCTGAGTTTGGTAATTTTAGTGCTTCTTTAACGCTTGTAGGCACAACAATGTCTTTGTCAGCAAAACCATTTAGCATGTTCTACTCCTTTCGAGGACGACCTGGACACCCTGTCCGAACTATTCTTGGCCTCCCTGGACCTCTATGTTGACTTGCTTAATTCTCTGCCACATCTAGTTCCGATTCTGCTTGACTCTGCTCACGAATACATGAATCTTGTTGTTCAAAGTCTTGATCCTGCTGATCATCTACATGCCGTTGGCCAATCACTCTGCTTGGCTCCAACTCCAAAACATTCGACTCGCATGCTAAGTCTCGATTCGAGTCCTGGTCGAATTTGTGCTCTAAAAACACCACATCTCGAGCCACTACTACTCTACGTTTCACGGGGTTGTACAAACGATATGCTCTGGCAGTTTCAGAGTAACCTACCAATACATGCTGTACCCCCTTTGGCAAGAACTTTTTCTTCTGAGTTTTGTCCAATACTATGACCTTGACACCAAACACTTTCAAATGGGCTACACTCGGCTTCTTTCCATACCATGCTTCATATGGAGTTTTATCAGACAATGTTGAAGTCTCGCACCTATTTCGTAGGTAAGCCGCAGTCATGATAGCTTCGCCCCAAAACGACTCGCCAACTCCAGCATGCACAAGCATACTACGCGCCATCTCTACAAGAGTCCTATTTGCGCGTTCCGCCACACCATTTTGTTGAGGAGTGTGTGGCACCGTGAGTTGTCTTCTAATGCCATTACTTGACAAGAAATTTTCAAACACGCCGCTTAGGTATTCACGCCCGTTATCGCTTCGTATTGGTTTGATGGTTTTACCGGTCTGTTTTTCGGCCAACAATTTGAATTTTTTAAATTTCGCAAAAATTTCGTCTTTTGTTTTCAACGTGTAATCCGTTACATAACGCGTTTTATCGTCTATAACGGTTGTGAAATACCGCGCACCACCTTGTGACACCGTGCCAATAGGTCCACAAATGTCAGTATGGATTTAATCCAAAACTTCTTTTGAGCGATTTTCAGACACTTTCGGAAAACCATAGAGCATGTCTTTTTTTTTTTATTTATGCTATTGAAATTCAAATGCCCGAACCGATCATGCCATTTTACAATCTGATTTACACTTGCGTTTGCTGCAAACACTCTTTTATTGTTATTTTCAAACAAAAACAAGTCATCGCTTTTCTTTGCAGCTATTAAAATGCTCCCGTCACAGTCTTTAATGCAAGCTTTGTTTTTGTCAAAACGCACTTCACAACCTTTTTCAGTTGCTTTGAACACTGATAAAAAATTATATTGCAAGTTCTGTACATACAACACGTCAACCAAATCGATCGGGTTATTTTTAGAGTATAACCGTACAGTACCGTAAACTTGCGACTCAATATAATTATTGTCTGCCAGTTTTATTTTTTGTTTGTTCTCACGAAAAACTGTAAACAATGTTTTGTCTGTGCACAAATGCGCCGTAGCACCGCTGTCCAAGCACCACGCACTTTTTGCCGATTTGTTGTTGTCAGAATTAACTAACACAGAGAATGACTTTGCACTTTTCTTGCTTTCGATCGATTTTTGGTTCTCGCTATTCCCTTTTGTCTTACACTTTACTGCGATGTGCCCACGACGGCCAGCATTCAACGTTTTTCGGCTGCTTTTTCGATTTATTCTTATTATCGCTATTCGGACTGCTCCGGAATTTTACAAGTTTGTTTTAAAATTTTGAACCTCCCCCTTCCCCATAAAATCACCCCCAAGACTTTCAGCCAAAATTCAAAAAGTTCATCAAAATCGGAAAATAAATGACGATTTTATAAGCAATTGAATTTGAACGACCCCCCTTTTCTTTTCATACATTAAGAAATGTTTTATAAGGCACTTATTCGTGCTGTAGGAAGTGGTCATAAGTTCGGGAAACATTTAATGTGTTTGTTAGGAGACCTGGTACAGGGGTCTTACAGTCGGTTACGCCCAACTGTAATTTCCTTACTTGTTTGCTTTGCATTTTCGGCAACTATTTCGTTTGACTAGCGTCTCTCCCGTTCCGCGCCGGACCAGAAGGCACATGGATCCGCGCCAATTTTTGCCAAGCCTCACTTGACGTTTTGCAGTGCTTTATGTGGTTAATTTGCGATGGTTTCACGCACAAAATTATACTTGCGAGAGCCTTTTTATCTTTGTTATCAAACAAAGCCTTTTGCTCAACCATGTCGGACTCATTTTTCACTAAACGACCGCAAGTTACCGACCACAGATCAGAGTGGATGAACAGACTTTTCATCTGTACTGACTACGTACTATAGTTGTCGGTATCTAGTTTCTCAACTTATTTTTAACCACTTTGTTAATTATTACCGCTTATTAACAATTTTGAGTCACTCAATAGTCTTTTCGTTTTTCGCGCTCTGCAGCAATTTCTTTTTGATTGCCTGTCTGTGCCCATAACCTGTTGGTTGCAGAGTTTATTAACGACTAAATATTAAGAACAATGTACATACGTGCATTGAGCTGCGAACTTAAGCATAAAGGAAAGAGAAAGAATGTCCGTTATTCTTGGGACGAACTTATGTATATATGTATGAGTATGACTATAGAATGAGATAGAGCGTTGTTTACATTTCATATTTTAACACTTTAAGATAGAAATACATTAATGACATTGGTCATTGATCGTTCAATATACCCATTATAGTTATAAAAATTATTATTGTTTAAAAAAACACATTGTAAACGTTCAGAGAAATAAAAAAAAAAAAAATCCGGCTTATTAGTTTAGGATCGTGGCCTGACCTAATAGTATGTGCTGCTTGTGTAATTTATCATAAATAGTTTAGATTACGCTGTGGCATACAAACTCAGCGATAGCATTTAAATAGTTTTAAGATAGCATGTAAATTTATAAAAAAAGGAAGCCGCTCGCTAGAGCGGATCAGTACTTAACAAAGACTCAACGAGTCTTATTTCTTTTAAGAGTTCGTACTCAATTAATGTTAGAAACGACTTGCTAAGTATCTGCAAGAGTAACTACAGCGTTCTTGGGGGAACTATCAGACATTATACAAAGGTGTTCATGGTCTTGGTCGGAGGGGGCGGTGCTCCATCACCGTATAAGCGATAAAGAAAATTTAACATATCTCTGTATGAGTTTAAGGTACGGGGACAATATTTGGTATGCGTGTTAACGGGATTGGGAGAAGTAACCCTATAATTGAGAAATGTAGACAGTTTGGCTTTACTGGTCGCGGGCGAAGTGTGCGGGGTTCAGCTATATGTTGTGACGTGGTCTAATAAAAACGAAACACAAAGAGTTGTGTAATAGAGCACGCGCGATCAACTTAAAATCGTAGAATGCCATTGTAAAATTAGACTTAAAAAATGTCATTATCGGCAACACATGCTGGGTCCGCTAGTGTATATATATATATATATTTATATATATATATATATATAAATATATAAGATTGTTAAGCCAACTCCAAATGCTGTACAATCCGGTGATGATGAGGCGAAGATTTTTTTTTTTTTTATTATTTCCTAGTTGTATACTCCTGTTGAAATGACAGCTCATACACTTTATAATATTGAATCAGGGATTTCGAAAAATAAAAAATAAAGATAGAACAATTTCCACTAATTCTATTGGTATTTATGATTATATGGCAACCTGCCATTGCTGTCGTGCATATTCTGCAGAGATGTCATTACAAGTAAGAAACGCGGCTGTCCTCATAACTTTATTAAAATTGAAAAAAGCAAACAAAAAAATAATGAAAGGGTCCGAGATTAGATCTCGCAAAGAGAGCAATGCGGTTTCTACGTAACTTTAATGCGTGAATTACTTGCAGGGGATAAAAAGGTGTATTGTAATTTCACTTGGCTTTTCAGTCCGCTACATTCGATGGGTTTTATATGTTTTCCTTGTTTCCTATGAATTTTATTAAAGTTTCCGCGTCCTCAACTGACCAAACGTTTTCAATTTTACGAGGTTTTCGACCGCGTTTATTTGGAGGTTTGCTGCACAAAATCAATTAATGCTATTTAGATTGAAAAACATTAAAACATTACTTACTCATTCATCGCACGTGTTTCTTTTACACTAAGAAAAGGCAAAACGTATGGTAGCATATGAGTAAATGATGGTCATATGCTTTTACACTGGCACAGAGCTGCCATATGCTCTGCTTTGTGTGTTCACACATACTTTAGAAGTTCTCTGACACAACCTGCCAGTCAAAGTTGACAGATACTCTGACAGCGTCACTCGCAGGTGTAACACATATATGACATCGAATATTCGACACATTGCCAGTGTGTGTGAACATAGCTTTACTTAAAAAATAGTTACAATTAAAAGAAAAAAAGAAAATTTATAATTTAACAAACTAATATTAATTAACAATTAATATATATCTATACTCTATACTATTATGTTCAGGCATGAAGCCTAAACATGTGATATGAGGCAAAACTCTCTCCGATAAGAGCAACGCACACACAG
>JAWNNP010000831.1:0-24926 GCA_035044805.1 Leucophenga maculata
GACAGGAACGAAATGACATTTAAAATGTTAATTAGAGGACTTGATATAATGCCATAAGATAGAATACTATAGGGATAAAAAGCAATAGAATTAGATTTACTGGGGATATAAGTGTAGGTTGATTGAAAAAAATTAGCAAATAAATCAGATATGTGAGAATCAGAGGAAGCTACTTTACTGTCAAGATAAAATGTTGGGGTGTACGCCGTATGTTACGCTTTATTATAAGAAAATTAAACAAGTTTTTAGGGTTATTGCGCAAATTATTCTAAATTCGTAATAAATAATGAGTTAAAGTTAGAGTAAGCAATAGAAAATTTACCATTATCGACAGTGGTTAATTTAAACGACTGAGACTACGACAGAACCACGAAAGCCCATTGGCTAAAGTAGACTCAGTCGTGTAAGGAATACAGCATTCAAAATAATTAAAAATATTTGAACAGAAAAAGTAAGATACAAACTCAATATCAGTGCAGTCTTCAAGAACTGACCAATTAGTACTGAGAAGTAACTGAATTAACTTTCTGTAGTCGGTTTTTCTAAATCTATGATTATCAGCTGAATAGGGAACACTGACGACCTGAAAAGTTACCTACAGTGTAGGGTGATTATTGGCAAAGTTACCGGCAAAGTTATTGGAGGAATCCTTTTAATGAATATATCAAAACCATTGTCCACAAAGTCAAGATCTAAAAGCATAACGGAAAGGTTGGAAATGTTGTTGCATTGTTGCAAGGACAAATCAAGAAGAATATCTAGAAAGTCATGATTGGCAGATGGAATTAACATGCAGGAATCATTTACCATAGACCAATTAATAGTGGGTAAATTAAAATCACCCATAAATATAAAATGATCTTTGTCACGTAAAAGTTTGGCAATATGAGAGATAGCAGTTGCATGCAGCATATATAGACATACATATGTCCGATGAAGGAGGGATATATAAACAAGAAATATATATATTTTAGTTTCGTAAGGAAATTTTAATACATATAAACTCAATTGTTTTGTCAGAAACACGGATTTCTTCAGCCATTCAGCCATTCAGCCCACCCAAAATAATTTTTAATATAGGCAGAAAATATAAACGAACGAACCGCTTTGTGATTTCTGAAAAGCATATCATGCCGTATGTTGTATTATGATGACCTCCTCTTCCTTAAGCTTTAGTGCAGCAATATGGATACTACTTACGTATACCCTGCAATCTCTCGGTATAGTAGATTCCAATATAGGCCGCGTGACATCGCCACTAACGATACTGATCACGTCATGACTCTATTACGTCTATGTGTTGTTTCACTTTTTTTTGTAAAAAAGTATATAAATTGAGCAGAGGTTATCTTAACGTAACTGGCTCCTTTCTTCACCATGTGTGCGTCCGTATAAAAATGTTATATTTTATAATCCTTTAAAAGTTTAACTTGTTCTCTTTTCTTGTACCACGTGGAATCTAAATTAGATTTTTATAATGATAAGCAGCAAAACTTCTGCGCTCAATAGCAAACGTCCGAGAAAATGACTTCAATTTGACTTTCCTTTGACTAAAATGTAGTAGACTCGATCATAGCTCATTAAAAGTTAATGTTACAGTTAGCTTATTATAATGGGTGCTTCATTTAAATCAGTTTTATTATACAAAATTAGCTGCTGCAATTTATGCATTGCTATGTAAGCATAGAAAATAAAATAAATAGTATTTGAATTAAATTCGATATCCGTCACTCTTCTCTCTAAGATAAGAGTCCAATAAGCGTGCATTAAATTCAAGCTTGTGGTTTTGGGTAAAGCGCTGAAAGAGCGTGAATCTTCCATCAAATTTGATATGAGAAAGTTAAGAATGTATACATATCAGCAAAGGCTCTAGTAGTTTCAGATGATTAACTATTAGCTTTATTACAGTGAATTGAACTTACAACTTACACTCCCCCTTCCTCATCTCCACTTCACATACTAACATAAGCCTAATTCATGTACACGCCCCAACGTATAAAGACGTTCCAACCCTTTACAATCGTTTTCAAGGAGTTTTTAGACCAACCGTCGGTACCAGGCTTCAGACTAGTTTATATGTGGGGCGGGGTATCGCCCCTCCGATTTTGACCAAACTTAACAAGTTTACTTCCTCTTAACATGTATACCAAATTTCATCTCTGAAAAGATTGTAACACATAAGAGGAGAAATTTAAGATGATAAAAGTATATTCAAGGTGTGTCTTAAAATTTCCCGAACTTTTTTTGCAGAGCATTATCTGGTGGTGCCAGCTCTTGGTGAGGACCTGCGTACTTTCATTGACATTTCCTTCAAAATTGCATGACATTTGGAATAGTGGAAGTGGAGTTATAGCGTCTAATCTGACGGAATGTTTTTATCATCGGTGCAAAAATGAGTGTTGAACACAGAGCCAATATGAAGTTTTGTTTGAAACTTAGTAAAACTTCTACCGAAACTCACGAATTGATGAAACAAGTTTATGGGAATAACTACGCATCTCGTTCCACTATTTACGGCTGTTATACACGTTTCAAAGATGGTCGGGAAGACTTGAATGACGACGAGCATTCGGGCCGACCGAAATCTTCTGTGAACGAAAAAACATTAAAATTGTACGTGAATTCATTAAAATGAGCCGAAATTGTCATTGCGTTACATGGAATCGGATTCGGGATTGTCCAAAAACTCAATCCATCGCATTTTGGTCGATCACTTGGGCCTTAAGGAAAGTATGTGCGCGATTTGTTCCACATCAGTTGAAAGACGAGGAAAAGGCGCGTCGGATTCAACATTCGAAAGACATCATTAAAGGGACCAAAAAGGATCTAAGCTTCCTTTTCAACATGTCACTTGTGACGAGTCATGGTGTTTTCAATGCGACTTTGAATGGAAGCCGCCCGGTGAGCCAAGACTCAAAAAATCACATTTGGATAAGTCAAAAGTGAAGACAATGTTGATTTGTTTCTACGATTCGAAAGGCATTATTTACCAAGAGTTCGATACACCGAGCCAAACATTTCATGTGCCATTTTATCTTGGTGTTATGAGGCGTTTGCTCCGTCGTATACGGCCTATTCGGCCAGAATATCGCGAAGAAGGAAGTTGGCGTTTGTTGCACAATAATGCGCCATCTCATCGATCGACACTTGTGACCGATTTTTTGACAAAAAATCGCATTTTGACCATCAGCCACTCGCTGTATTGAAATGATTTGGCACCATGTGACTTTTTTCAGTTCGGCAAGCGTACACCGACGTCGTAAAGGTCATTCCGGCCAATAAGCTAAATGTTGAAATGTTATTGGATCGAGCTAAGGAGACTACTTTGAATAATAAAAAATCAAGTACTCAAAAATCTGTTTTTTTGAGACACTCCTTGAAAATATTGTTACGATCGGTCGTGCACTGACATCCCAAATCATCAGTGAGATCGTGCACTGATTGCCTAGTTGGGACAGTGCTGCCAACTGCTGGACTGTATTTCACAGTACAGCCGACAAAACGCGTGGGTGAGAAAGGGAGAGCGCGTATGCGGTGGGATGTAAAAGCATCAGGAACAACAACGAGTACATGCCGGCTGAGGCGACTGGAATGATTGGGAAAAGCGCGCGGGTACTGGCGAAAACGAAAAATCAACGGTGACAGTGGCGGCGTTGAGAGCAATTAAAAACAGCGATAGTGGCACCGCTAAGAAAAGTTGAAAACGGAAATTCAACGGTGACAGTGGCGGCGTTGAACAACCATATAAAACGATTTTTAAACGGTGGCAGTGCCAGCGTTGCAAACAGTGAAAGCAATTGCAAACAACAATTCAACTATCCGCAAAAACTTTTAAAAGGCAGCATCAGCAGCGACACCAATCAACAGCGGCAGAAACGGCGTCAACTGCTAAGAAGCGGCAGTAGTCAACTGGGTGAACGTGAAGTTCAATCGCAAATTGTAATTTTTTAATTAATTTCATTCAATTCATATTCAATAAACCCCAACCACGTATTGTAACAATATTTTATCAGCTCGATGAGACGAGTCGATCTAGACATGTCCAACTGTCCGATTTCGAGATATCTGTCTAAATTGCGGAATGGATGCTTTTTTTGCACTAAGCAGATAGAATTTCCAAATTTCTATAAAGGGTATTAAAGTTCAATTATTCAGTTCCATTGCAATTTTAGTTCTTGTTGTTCGTGGTAGAACTTATTTTAAATCTTTTGCTACGTGCAGCTTATACTATTTTGATCATTGTACAAGAGCTACCAAAGGTTCGTACTTGAAGAAAAGTTGACTACAGCTGAACATCTTGTTATGTGAGTAAAAGAAAATATAATTTTTTTAAAAGTTAAATGTAATTGCAATAGCAAGTACATAGTTGGTATTTGCAGTTCAAATAGCAGTGCATAAAATCCAGAGGAATTCTCTGTTAAAGTTGAAACCACAAAACTCTGACAAACGTACAGTGGGCTTTAGGATCTGCGCCGAAGTAACGAAACAACGATGAGTATGTCTATTGTATTTACTCCTCTGCTGCTCCTCATTTGCTATCCACCTATGTATGTGTACATGTGTATGCATGTATGTGTGTTTCTGTCCACCTGTTTCGGAATAGAATGGAAATTTATTTTGTAATCTCAAATTGAATTTGATTGTCCACTGGACTTAATTTAATTTTCTCTGTTGTCTTTTCGTACTGGGATTCTGTTGCATCGGCAGTGACGGCGTCAGCATTCTCATCCTTGTTGTCCTTCGCTGTATCTTAGGCATTGTCTTTTGGCTGCGTTGCTTGCTTGCTTACTGGCTTGGTTGGCGCTTTGTTCATGTTTGTCGTGTCCGTTGTTATCCTTGTAGACGTCCTTGTTGCTGTTGTTGAATAAAATAAATTCGACTTGTGTAAATGCAGAATTGCAATGCGGCAAAAGCTTCTTAACACAAGTTTTTCGCTTTAGCCTACACTTCACTTGCTATCTTTCATTCTTTCTGCACAACTTCTTGGCCAACTTTACTGCTGCTGCTACATCCTGGTTTAAACAGTTGCTCCTAGTGCGTTCTATTTGCAGTACTAGCTGATGCCTGGCATCTCAAGTGTTGCTGTTGGCCGCCTGCACCTTGTTGTCTTTGTTGCTGCGTTGCGACTGTGGTTGCCCGTTGAAAATCTGCTGTCAGAACTGACAGTTGAGCCGACATTTCAACTGACAGTTTAGCATATTTCATCCAGTCAGGCAAAGACAAGGACGACTGACGTCCACTTTGTACTGAAAGCAACAGCAAATTGCTGTTGCCTACTTCAAGCTGAAAAAATTAAAAGGATGAGAAACATCGTCAACTTGCTTTTGAGCTTTGTAATGCAAAGTGCTGCCAGTCGGTATGAGGTATTGAGTGTATGCAGAAGATTAAGGTAAACTGGTAAAGACCGTCTTGTGATAACGGGTTGCACGGAGGCAAGAAATTGGCTGTGGTTGCCAAGTTTGGCGCGCACCTGTGCATCAATGACCAAGCTAAATTTCCTTACCATATTCACAACCTCAACTGTCCTTCTATACTATGCTATGCTATATACACTGATCTCTTTCCAACGCGTGGCGTTTGGCTCCGCACATCCTACCTAGCCTATGTCACTACTTTGATGCAATGTTTCTCTCGTTTTTTGTCAACTCTCAAATGTAAAACTATTTTCGATACCACCAGCACTGAGAACACTTGATTTTCTTTCATTTGTCGCTTCTACTTCTACTTCTATTCAACTTCAACTCTGCTTAATTTTTTATTTAATGACAAGAATATGCAGATGACGTCTACTAAATCAAAGGGCAAGAAATTATTGCATTATAATACAAAAATTTTACATATTCTCAATATGGACTCCATTAGGCAGTGGTTGCACAATGCGTCTTGCAGTATTCATTCAATAGTTCACTTATTGTATAGTGTATCAATTGTATTACTCTAAGCGACCTTTAACCTTTTTTTAGTCTTCGCAGTTTTGATTTTCTTTAAGAACTCGTTTTATTTACACTTTATGTAGAAGGTGTAAAAAATCATTTATAACTTTTTTGCCGATTCGGATAGGGAGCAGAAAGTCATCGAATGCTTTGAAAAGATTTACTCTGTCTTCGTAACACTTCTTCCTACAGGCATGTACCCCATGATTGATTTGTATGTCGAGTCTTCATATTGTACATTTGCAACAGGGCACCTTGTTTTTGCCCTGAGTGGAGTTTCTTTTACGAATAGTTTGTTGGTTTTATTTATTGTTGACCGTTGAACTGATTGTTAGATAGACGTTCTGATGAGTAGAGGCAACGTTTGGTTGTAATACATCAAAATATGCTTCCATGTCAAAAAAGAATACAAACTGCTAACTAGATGACATCACTTTTACTTTTCACAATTTATCCAGGCCTTTTCTATTGCTTCAATCCGTACCTTGAAAGAATTTTGCATAGTATTCGGAACCACTGTTGCAATATGGTCAGATTGTGGTGATTCTGCCCTTTAATCGTCCTCCCTTTCAGTGGTCACATTTTAAGCGACGGCTTGACTTCGCTACCACTTAGTTTTATTGTAACCATCTTGACCTTTATCATCCTGTCATTTGTTTACATCTATTATCTTAACCATGGACAATCTTGGGTGAGTATTTTGTTGATATGTTAATACGAAATATTTTACACTAAATTTCTCCATTAAGATCACTATTGTAGATATCAGCTAGTCATCGTTTTATTTTCTAATCACTTTTGCCTCCACTCAGAAAAAAAAGGGACGTGAAGCAGCCAAAAAAGCCACAATAGACACTTCACTAAAAACTTCTAGGTCGACTGCTTTTGCCGCCATACAGGAATATTTCCAAATTAAAAAAAAATCTGGCCATGGCATATTTCCCAGAATCTCCTAGTTGCATCTTCTTTGAACGGAGTCGTAACACTATTTGTCCATTTTTGTTGAAGATCGTTATATGTATCATCTTCAAGCCTACAAAATCTTTTTGTTAGTGGAGCGGGAAATGTTTCTGAGTACGATTCAACCAAATCTATTTCAAATTGTTTTTCTTACAAAGTTTTCCATTAACGATGTTGACTTTATAAATGGGAAAAGGTTTGCCCCATTAAGCTTGTCAGTTCTACTGAACTGATAGAAATTGGGATTGGCTTCAACTCATTTCTTCCACTCTTGTTCAATTTCGAATTCTTTGTTTGTCAACGTTTTATGCAATTTTGCTATTATATGTTCTTAGTTCTAAGCAAACACCGTTCCTGCAACTTCAGCGCCATATGGGAAAATTTCTTGTACTTCTACTGTGCCCTGAGCTGCTTCTTCGGATATCAATGACTTTTGCGAACCTCCTTCCCTTAGGCCCTCAAACTTCGTCATTAATACACTTAATTTTAATAAGAGCAAATTTCAAAGCTGTTCAATAAACCCTCTTTTATACACAACTAAGCGTACCTCGTTAGTCACTGAACAGATTCTATTGATCAACTGTAAGTTAGTATGCAGTGCTTCGAATCTGTTTTAGGACTCTTTCATTTTCAGTTTGCATCGACTTAAATATTATTGTATATAAAATAGTATATAGGATATTAATGTCCTGCTGTGTAAGTATATTTGTATTCTATTTAAAATTAGTGTGCAGTGTTGTCTGTAGGTCTTCATGTCATCGTCCCTAAACACTTGCATTGAAGAGCTTTTTTATAGTCGATCGTAAATTTAATGACCTCTGCGATCACAGTTAAACTGTTGGTCTGCTTGTATGAGATAACGTGCAAGCAGCGTATGGTTTGTGCTGCTATCATAAGTAACGGAACAATAAAAAGGATTAAACTGACTTTCTCTCGCTTTTTATATATGCTACTCATACAGTTGCAGTGCCCCTGGCGAGATTCTTTGATGTAGTATATGAGCCAAAATCGAAATTGGCTCTGTCGTCTAAATTCCGGTACGTCTTGACAATATGAACATGAACATTCAATTGATGTATCCAAAAAATCTCGAACACTAACTTTACTCAATGTAAATTCAAGTTCACGATTTTAGCGGTTGTAGAATAATATGCGTGTATTATCCTACCGTTTGCAAATCAGATTATATGCTGCTTCGAAATTTGTACCAATACATCAAAGAGACGGCTCACCGCTGCCCTTACTTCTGCTTGAAGACAAGCCCTCGGCTTGATTGCATCGCTAATGTCATTCCGATTGTGATTTTTTTTCCTAAACAATTCGTGGATGCTCAGTTTTGTTCATGTCATACTTGCAGAACTATAATTCATCTATGGAGTCGCTTTGCAGAGTTTCTTTTTACTAAGGTGGGGCCTTACTTTTCTGTTCTATTCAATTCAATTCATCCACAAGAGAATGTTCAGAGCTTTTAAACTGATTATCCTGTGTGCCACAACTGCCTACAACAGTTTCTCGGGTGAGACAGGAGCCTTGCGAACAGTTTGCATGCAACAAATAGCAATTAATCTCAAAGCCTGCGTTCTTGGGTTTCTTCCGACAACTCTCTTATTGGTAGGCTTGAGTATGCAATTAAATTTTTACTATTACGTAAGTTTCTTCCCAGCACATACTTCAACCAACAGTTCGGCAGCCTTTTGTGGCATTGTCCAACTAAATTTTCGACATTAGACAATTTAAATCGTTAAGGAAAACATCAAATCTTTTTTTTTTAATTTCTTTATCGACTACAGTAATTCAAGCTGTTGTTTGATTACTCTTAAAAAACGCCCGGAACGTATTTCCATAGTTTGTATTTCCGTATCCATACTCTAAGTCTCAGCTTTTTTTCCTAATTTTCTTTTACTCTTTTTTTTTCTCCATCCCGCGTAGTTCTGTACGATGTATTTGTAATTTCATTTTAGAACATTGTCATCCATCAATGTAAGGAAAATTTCAAAGCTAAATTTTATGTGTTTCCTGACCTTGATTTTAGGGTATACCCTATATTTTTATTTCTTATATTACTTACTGTGTACTTGATGAGTTCCGATGATTCCTTTGCATTTTCAATCAATATCGGAAGACAAACGCGGATTCACGATGGCAGAGAATTTTCCAATATTCTACGAATTCACTTTTTAGTCAGAAGTGAAAAAAGTTTCCATAAACATATTCGTATCTGTAATAGCTTTGTCCCTTGTAACTATTTTTGGCTTGTAAGCACTCTATCCGGATGATCCATTATATCCTTAATTACTGATTAATGTAAGACTTTCAGGAAGTAGCTCTATCTCTTCAGGTAAACTCTCTATGGGACGTCTCGCAGTGTGATCCCTTAAACTTTAAAGAGTTACTTTAACGGATAGCTCGGTAACCATTATATTTGTTGCTGCAAGTTCCTGCTTAGCAACATTAATTTTTTTAATAATCTTTACGAGACTTCTTGTTTTATGATTCAGTAGGGAGTCTATTAACAGGGAATATTTTTCTTTAGACAAACTTAAATCTTTAGACAGCGCTAAAGCATCTTCTGGAGTCTACGATTCAGGTGAGAGGTCAGGTCAGGGCTTGTGATCGTCACAGTTTTTGTAATATCATATCATGTATTTTCGTGGTCTTACTTATAATAAATGGATAAGTATTCAGATAGATGTGTTGTTGAGGTGTCCTCTGTCACGTCCACAAGCTTCCTTTTTCATGTTAAGCTAGAACACTAGTTCATAGTTTTATTACTTAGCTGACCTACAACCGTCGTCCGATAATGACCGCATTTAGGAAGGTGCACCAGCTGCAGTAGTCTTGAATCCCAAGTGCGGTGACATCTCTCCATACCAGGCCATCTAAACGCGTGCTCGGTCATCCTCTATTTCGTCGTACACCAATCAAGTTTTCGTCTGACTAAATCACGGTCCATGAAGACTTAGATTTTCGTTTTTCGAGAGATGACTTTACATCTAATTTGCTTGCTCAGCCCTAAATAGCATTTATTTGCAAGCGAGATTCTTCGCCTGATCTCCAGGCCGACGTTGTTGTTGCTGGTAATTTCGGATCCAAGATAGACGAAGTTTTATACCACATTGAAAACGCGATGACGGTGTGTTAGTCTATGAAACCAAACACCCGGTTGTGAACGCAACTCCATGTCAAGTTTCTAAAAAAACTTAGCCCGCATTTGGGCGGTAACCAGAGCCACCACATGAATCACCGAATGGCCTCACCTATGGCCAGGGCTAAATAACTACTCCGTGATCCCCTGACCCCGTGGTACGAGATTAAGAACAAATAACTGTTAACGAATCTCCAAAACAGTTCCTGGTTGCGGACGCATACAACATTTTAAGTATAGCTCTATGAATATCAATGCAACTTGATGTCCTACACCAAGCTGACAAGTGATACAGTCTAAAACGACGCACATGGAACGAATTTCTTCACTGTTCGTAGTCAGAGGTCATCATCACAAGATTTTCTCCGAGGCTTCCATTTTGATTTTATTGGGGAGATTTTTTTACGGTGTGGTGTCTAAAGCGTAGCTTACCAATTCTTAATTAAGGCGAAGTTTTTGCTTTCTCACAGTTTTTTCACGTTCGAACGGCTGTTCAGAGGCTAACCAACGTTTGTGAGCTGCTTTGGTCGTTTGCGCAAGAATCATTTCTGGCCATTCCCGAAAATTGTCTAACAATTTGAACTTCTGCAAACGACCGCATCTCTCTAGATGTATGCGCCAAATTCATTGAAAATTAGTCCCAGCGAAGCCAAGGCGGACATTATAATATGCCATATTCCATACAAAACGGCATCGATAGGCCTACAAAATAAAACAAATTTCAAAATCTACACCTCGTAATGGAAAACTCCATATTTACTTTATGCTTCTTATGTAAGGTTGCAATCATTGTGACTAAATAAATAAGCTATGCGCACTCTGCATGAAGAGTAAAATATTTCAAAATTTGGTTTATATGTAAAATTGTGAAAATTATTTTCTCTTTTAAATGGGTTTCAGTTAAATTTCAACTTGTTTAGTTATGATTCAACGCTGATAGTTAAATTTTTTAAAAATCACAAAATTAAATTATTCTCACAAAGATGGTATTTGGGCAATTGGATAAGAATTAAAACGCTTGCAGTTCTCTTTCATTTAATACTTCCCATTTCATTTTTTGGCTCTTCATGTTCACTTGGTTAATGATAAAATCGAATGATGGTATAAATTGTGGAAGGAGCAACTAAACGAATACGTTAAGCAATACAGTGAACACAAGTTAGCTGCTCTAGAACAGCATCATATTCATCGTCCTCCTCATTATCATCATTGGGTTTCATGTTATTATTGTTATTATTATTATTATTTTACTGGGAAGGACGAAACGAAAACAAGCGACGGAACTCAAGATTTCCGCTCCAGTACAAGAGAAGAGCGCTGAGCGTCATGTCAGGTCAGGCGATTCGATGCGTTGTGATGCGATTCATGTCGAGCAGGTTCAATGGTCTGCCGCCATTTGCTATGCGGTTGATTTAACCGGACGCCAGACGAGCAAAGTGGAGTCGATTCGATTCAAGTCGAGTAAGGTTGAGTTGAGTTGGAGACGGTGGCCGATATTCTGCTAAGGCAACAGGGTCAAGGGAAATAACAGGCTGTGAGTGAAATGAAAGCAACTCAAGCGAAAATACAATCATATTTTTATTGCTTGTCCGCTCGCTTGCGCCCCGACGGCTGGATGGGCGAATGAAAGCACAGATGGACGGACGAATGGAAGGACGGTCGATTGCTTGAATGCTCTCGGAGGCGTATTTCCTAATGGCAACAATCGTTCTGCTGCTGTTCATATCGTCCTGGCAATGACGACTATGATGGCGACATCGAAAAAAGCATATAGCAGGGGATCACGGGACAACTAGAATGAATTGAAACGGAATCAAAACATCTGGACGGCGTCGACGAGGATACCAACCGCAAACACAAAAACAAACGAAAGAAAAAGGATGCTGAGCATGTGGCTGGCATGGATGGTTGGAAAGGACCAAAGATGACTATGACGACTCACGTCGACGACAACGACGCAAACAAGAAGTGAACGGCTACAAGGCACTTTTAAAATAACATAAAATCGCACATCACTGAACATGGTCGAGACATGTTAACCACAAGCGTTGAACAACGCTCGCTCCGCACGAACTGACTGACTGTCCAGGCCAGAACAGAGTCCAGCCTCGGCATTCTTGCTTTCCTGCTTTTCTCTGACCATGACTTTCAGCATATTTCAGCAGCACCAAGTGAGATATCAAACGTATTGAAACAAAAAATGGCAAACTAAAGAAAAATGAAAAGTGGTTATGAAAAATTGTCGGCGAAAAAAATTAAGAACGAATATTCTCGCGCACAAAAAGCTCCACTTCGCATATGTCTGGGGGCTATTGAGTTGGCAGTGATTGCCTATAATGGAAAGAGTAGAGTAAACATTCAGTTGTACTCGTAGAAGGAACGCTGTGTGGAAGGCAGTAATGCAACAATTTGAAGAGCTTAAGCTATAAATTGTACGCAGACTTTTTTTCATTTTACTTGTTAGACTAGAGATAAGGTATTAAAATCGTAAAAGATATTTATAAACTGCACAAACAATATTTGTAGAATGCGTATATTTGACTTTGTGAAATGTTAGAATGTATGTGTTGTAGCAAAAAATATCGCTGGAGACCTCCAACAGTCTGACGATTTGTCTGTCTCTCTAAGTGACTCCTATCTGTATGAATCAAGACTAGGTTTGAAAAAAAAAAAAAAAGTGTTAAATAATAATTGAATTTCTTACAAAGATATTTTTGCATTTTTTAAACCATATCTTCGTATCCATTTAAGATATAGAAATTAAATTCGGTACACATATTAATAGGATCAAAGATTAAACCTCTTACAAAAATAAACTTGGCGAATTTCGCGTCGGAAGTAAGGTCTGTACCCTTATTATTTCCCAATTACAATTGCTGACTGGCTTCTGTAGATGGAAGCGCTGAGGGGGCTATTTGGATTTTAGACGATGTCAATCCATACGATGTTAATATAGTAGCTCGCCTATCCCTCTATTTCCTGTCAGTGTGAATCAGAACTAGTACCCCAGTTTTTAAGATATCAAACAGAAAATAGGTATGGAGACATGTTATATTTCGACGCTGATCATATATTAGTCACTGAGCCATGGCCACTTGAAGATATCACCCCATACCGCATATCCACTCATATCAATCTTATATCAGAATACGATATAATTGCTTCTTTGAATGGAAGCAGCACATATATATCAATGGACAGGTCACTCCCAAAGGTCACTCCCAAAGAGGAATGAAAAGAGAAAAATGGGGAGAATTTTTTTGTAGATAGAACAGAGAGCTCGAAGTGAGTTATTGAGTGCGTAATTTGTCGTGCAAAAAGGCAATTTTATTGGCACAAAATAGCGAGTTTGTCGAATGGGGACATTGAATGAAATTGATTGAGGCAAGTTAGGGGAATCAATTGCACCAATAAGAATTTTTAGGAGAAAAACCACAGAGAGCATAGATCCGCGTGATGAAAGGGTTGGAAGATTAATTAATTTTAATCTGTCATTATGAAATGAAAGATTTACATGGTTATCCCAATTAAGACTGTGAAAAGAAAAAAAAAAGAAACTGTTTTTGAACAGATTCAATACGATCTTGGTGAATAATATAATAAGGACAACTACTTAGACCAACGCTTAACAAAGCCAAGAACAGATTTTGCTTTGTTTACCACTGTTCCAATGTGACTATTATAAATAGGTTTGGGTTCCATAAGGATACCCAAATCATTATAAGAAAACAGATGGTGGTAGAACACTGTTTTAGTATACTATTATCAGGTCCAGGTAGAAAGGAACATTTTATGAATAAAAGACATATTAAAATAGTTTGAATAGAGATAATACGAGGAGATATGAAGTAATATGAAGTAATATTGTAAGAGTATATACCAGTATGATTGACAGAGCAATTAGAATATGCACTTTGGAAAAAGTCAGCAAACAAATTTGATATTAAAAAATATTGAGATGGGTACGCGTGCTGCGTTTTGTTGTTACCAAAATGCAGAAAGATTTAGGACTGCGATGCATGTTCTGTTTACCTTTTATTAAATATTCAGCTTAAAAACTTCTAATTAATGCGTTAAAGTCAGATCGTGCAACACAAAACTTACAAAAATTCGAGTTAGAGCCTTTGCGTTTATACTTTTTAAATATTCTGACACCTCGAAGACATTTATTGCTATCCTATAAACAGCAAATATTATCAAACTAAAAGATCGCCTGCAAAGTTGGATGATAATTATCTTCTGGCATTGTCAACGAAGGAATTCTGTTGATAGATAAGTCAATTCCAGCTTCAACAAAGACCAGATCAAGATGTCTACCATAGCTATTGCGCACGTTGTTACATTGTTGCAAGGACAACTTAAATGGAGTATCAAGAATTTTATTCATTTCAGCAGGAATCAGCATAGATGAGTGAATCATATTTGACCAACTTATATTTGGTATTTTGAAATCACCCATGACAATAAAATGATCTTTTTCATGTAAAAGGGTAGCAACGTTTAAGGTCACGGCAGCACGTTGACAGGAATTGTTTACTTCGGATACAGGTGGAATGTATGAACAGGTCGCAAATAAGTTAAAACTGCTTAAGGAAGTTTGTACACAAATAAATTCAATGTCCTGATTTGGAATTCTTATTTCCTCACTCATTAGAGATGGTTTGACTGAGATGTTTCTAAAAGAAATAAAATAGTGTCAGCACAAACAGAAAAACTATTGAGATACATATTTCTAAGCTTAATTTTTAAGGCTCTCACATTTTGATAATGGATTAGGAAAGAAGCAAGACTTAGTTTTTTGACAACTGTGGTGAGACAGAAGGCAGTTCAACACCATTTTGTGCAGAGGAACATTTACTTTTCTCAACATATTCGTGCACAACAATGCCTTCAGGCCGAAAATTGGGCAAATGAATAGAGTCAAAAATGGACACAGCGAACAATTACCTTAAAAAAGGAATTTGAACGAGAGTACAAAAAATAAAATTTGGACATAGATATACTATATTAAGTTTAGAGCATTGACCAGAAGAATTTTTGTAAGACTAAGACTGAAGAAATATAAACTACAGACGTGTACGGAGGGCTACCACTGTCAAGCTATTTCCATTGGCATGCATGTTGACTTTAAGACTGGGTCTAGCAGGAGGGTTAGCCGAATCAACCATCGATAGTGTCGTTATGCAACACCACAAAGCAGTCTTCAACTACCACCAAAGGGTTACTGGTAGCACTTGTTGAAGGTTGAAACCAGTATTAATGCTGGCGAAGTATGAAGACATTTAAGATCATTGAAGGACTTTTAAAGTTCCTGAAATTTGTCATTCATGACTTTAAACCCACGCCTAAGTTCAAAGAAACCAAACCAAGTCTGGCTCATGAACTTCATGATTTCAGTTTCAGTGGATCTACATTGGAAACCAGTCCAACGTTTGTTGTTCCGTTTGTTAATGGTGTTTAGAACAAGGCCACTTAACCCACTTAACTTAATTTGAATGCAAAATATAACAAAATAATAATTTCAGGACTATTAATAATGAAGTTGAACAATGTAGTACGACCAAATGAGACCAAAACCTTTTATATTTCTTAAATATTTGTACAAAAGCGGGCACACGATAAAAGACACGACTGCACTGGGTGAAAGTACAGTGAGAACTGATATATGTATGTATGTTCTTAATAGACACCTAGACCCTCCCCACTTTATCAATGGATCTTACACATCTCGGTCCCACTACCAAATATTCAAAATTTCATCCCTCTACCTCAATTGGATGCGAAGACATGTTGAATTTTTTGTGTCGCTTGCAAGAGTGGTGGAATATAGCCCCTCAGATTTTGAGCAAACTGCACCGAATTACTTCCGTGATCTACCCGAATTTTGTTAGTGTTAGATCAATAATGGTCAATCGAATTGAAAAATGATAAGAGAATCTGTCGACCATAACTTTTTTTTTTCACAATATGGCGTCTTATGTGGAGATAGTGACCAAAAATGCTTTTTATATAAGTGAACTAAAAATAATACAGATTTTTCAGTTTGTTGTTCTGCGTTTTAGCCATGAAAAAAGGAATTTTAAATTCTTCATTTAACAAAATTAAATAACAAAACAGAGTACATAGTTTACAACATGTATACAAACTACGTTTGAGATTCTTTCAACAAGAGCATCCCAGCTTGAAAGCAATAGATGAACTAAATATGTATTGGTTGCAATTCGTGATAATTTTTCTAAAATGTTGCAGTCGAAATTTTGTTATGTCCTTGTTTTTACCTCCGCAGCTTCGCCGATACGGTCGAAGTTCTTCGACGTCCTGTCTGCACTATGTATCCCGGCAAAGATTGTCCGTCTTTGCATGGCGACGCTATCTAACACACAAAGCGTTGTCAGGGTGGGGAAAAACCTCTCCGACCTCTTTGATACCAAGAGAGGTTTCACGATGCTCTATCGTGCGATTTTTTCAATCTCCTGATGGAATACATCCTACGCCAATGCCACTTACATACAGAGTATGTCGGGCTCGATCTTCCAAAAGGAAGTAATGCTGCTCGCTTACGCCGATGACATCGATATCATCGGTACGCAGGAACGGCGAGTTAGCAAGGCGTTCTCGGAGATTGAAAAACAGTCTCGGCTCATGGGTCTATCGGTGAACGAGGACAAGACGAAGTATTTGGTGTCTTCTCGCACTCCGTCAATGCGTCTTGGACGGTCAGTGACGATGGAGAATTTCAACTTCAGTGTTGTAGAAAACTTTGTCTATCTTGAAACAGAGACTACCAGTAACGACAACGTCAGCCTGAAGATCAGGCGAAGAATCACGCTTGCAAACACATGCTTTTTTGGGCTGAGCAAGCAAATGAGAAGTAAAGCCCTCTCTCGACGGACGAATATAAAGACCTATAAGACGCTGATACTCCCGGTCCTACTGTATGGCGCAGAGGCATGGACCGTGATTGAGTCAGATGAAACAGCGTTGGAAGTCTTCGAGAGGAAGATTCTTCGCAGGATCTTTGGTCCTATTGTCCGTATGAACCGCGAGCTGTACGAGCTATTCGATGAGGTTGACATAGTCCAGCGCATAAAATTCCAGCGGCTGAACTGGGCTGGGCACCTCATTCGAATGGATGAAAGAGCTCCAGCACGCATGGTTTACATGATTTGTGGACGCCGACATAGAGGACGACCGGGCACTCGATGGAATGACCAGGTATGGAGAGATCTCTCCGTACTTGGCATTCAAAACGACTGGCGCCAGCGCGCACAAGAATAGCGCTTGGTCGATAACATAGGCAGCGTGAATTAAAGCTTTGTGAACAGAAAGGGAAAGGTAATACCAAAGATACATCTCAATCAGATCGTTGGCATTATCCATGGCATATTTTCTTAATTTTTTTTATACACAGAAGACCTGAATAACGTGCAAATATTGTTGCACATCTTTGGATCAATTTTTTTTTTTCATACCAGTAATTTCTGGAAACGAATTATTTCATGAAAATACACTCTTACAATGTTTTTATCGTTGAACGTCCCATTACCTCCACCTCTTGCTTTGCCTATAATTAATACCATTTTTGTACGATGATCTATTTTTGTGCTTTAAGTGCAACCTAATAAGTGGGACCTGATTCGTCACTTTTTAGATCCAGTCTATATGCTACATGAATGAAATTTTCTAAACATCAGGTCAATTTAGTAGACTCTTTTCTTAATTTAAGTCTTAATGGCCGAGTCGTCGAGGATTTTTCAAATTTATGTTTACATCTTCGACTTAGTTATTAGTTGGGTGGGTACAAAATAATGGAGAGAATGCTGCAGAAGTTAATACTAACTAATGCAATTAAGATTGCGTTTCTGTATCTGGTATGTCAATAGAGTTGCACAACACGAACTTGAAATTGAAGACGTTTCTTATTTCAGGAAATAGTTTTTATAGTTTGTCATATTTTCAAATAAGAGCGTATGACATTATTTGTTCAAATCAACCTGGGGACAAACTGCATGGAGGTGCAGTAATATTTATTATAAAATTGATTTAACATGAGCCTCAAGAACCAATTAATCTGCCTCTAATACAGAGCGTTAGTACTAAAATCAAGAGTACTTAAGGCGATTTTATCATCGCTGCAATTTATTGTTCTCCTCGCCACACTTGGACGGATTTGCAATTTGTTTCCTTTTATTTGGACTAAATGATCGTTTTATAGTAGGCGTTAACTAGAACTAATACTACAACTAAGCGTAGTTGGTGGGGTTCTGAACTGGATAATCAACGTGACCGAAAGCTATATAAAGCTATTAAGCGACATACTTTCAACAAGTGCACCGACATGTTAGCTAACAGATCTAGCTCTTGTTATGGTAGCCCTGCTTCTCTACTATTTATTTGCGAAAGTCCCGATTTATGGTCTGATCATTCCGTTCTAATAGTTGAAGCGGATATGGTTGTAAGTATACTGAGAAATAAGACCACGCTACTATAGTACAATGCAGACATTAATACTTTCCAGAAGGTATTACGCAAACGAATACACATTAACATGGATATAGTAAAAAGTACAAACCGTGATGATGCTGTTGAGATTTTTACCAGAAATATCCTTGAGGCTGCTTTTATAGCGACACATATCCCACCACTCCGGAACCATTCTACAATACAACGAATTCAACTTTTTAATGTTGAAGTGCGCAATTTTGTGCTGTTTAAAGAAAGGCTTCGTTTGAGTTGGAAGGTTAGTAGACATACTCTACATAAACAAGACTTCAACAAAGCATGCAGAGTTCTTACTGGAGAAGTACAAGAGGCATAATACGACCTTCACGAAGACAAGTTCCAAGTTTCTATACTTCATGTCAATTCCATAGAGGTTCTTAAGCAAATAGAAGCTCTTAAATCGCCTCGCTTCGACCTTGTTGATGAAAGAGTAGTTAAAACGCTTCCAAAATTTAGGATACTGTTCCTAACAATGATTCTTAATGTCATGATTCGCTTCTACCATTTTCCTTCACAATTGAAGTTAAGTGAGATTGAGATGATACCTAAACCTGAAAAAATTAAAGAACTTATCACATTATATAGTCCAGTAAGCCGGTTGCCAGTTTTATTCAAAGTATTAAAGATTTCTTCTGGGTAGAGTACTTATTTAATAGACGCAAAATTATCCTAAACACCAATTTTTATTTACATTATAGCACGGATGTTTGGACCAATTCCATAGAGAGGTGAACACAATCATTGAAGCCTTAGAACACTAAAAAAACTACTTTGCTATCTTCTTAGATGTCAAACAAGCGTTTTATATAGTCTGTCATAAACGACTATACTCAAATTATCTGAGTATATTATTTTTTACGTGATTTTACTAGGTTCTAGTAAATTAACATATGTTGACCTAATCTTAACGTATGACCTTCGACATGACAGATCTAACGGGTGCACTGGCTTAAGCCGCCTCGTTGTTGTTGTGTTATCAAGTAAATTCGTAGCCAGATTGTTGCTGTCTTGATGGAGTTTATCTTTGTATCTGATGCTATGACTCCTGATTTCTTCAGCTATACTTGGAACCTGAGTATCTTTGTGAATATTTTAATATTGCAAATATACCACGGAGCTCGAGTGATTTTTCTAAGGATGATGAATTACTTCGATATTTGATTAAGCTGCCATAAACCATTGCTGGATGTCTTTAGTTTACATCAAAATGAATAAAGTTATTTCTTTCGACCTCAATAATGTGTATACCGAACTTTGTCTCTTCACCTTAATAAGATGCAAGTATGACAAATTTTGATTATCGTTTATAGGTGTGGCGAGGCATAGATTATTTCTCAAAACCCCATTACCATATTTGCTCAATTTCATCGTTGTATCTTCAATCGATGCAAAGAAAAAAATAATTTTCTTTATCGTTTGTGTGTGGAATAGCTCACTGCAAAGATATAACGAATTTATTTTCATGCTCATATGTGGAGGGTATCGCCCCTCCAATTTTGACCACTCTTTACAGGATTACTTTCACCATCCCATTAACATGAATATCAAATTTCATCCAAGTACTTTTATAAGCAAATTTTGTTAATCGCTTATACGTAGCCTAATTCGTAGCGTAATTTTTTTCCAACGTCCTATCTTTTAGGCGGTTTAGGCGTAAAGGAGTAACACTCATTCTCACAAATCTTCGCATTTATAATATTAATAGGATAGATATATATATATACCTTAAGATTTGCTTTTGTTGCTTTGTGTTTTTATTGAACTTTTGATCCTGTGACTGGTTTACGGTTTATATGCCTGACATTTCGCACAATATGCAAATTTATATTAATATTCCGTTCGTCTACTCACCATTCCTCTACAACCTGCAGCAAAAGCCCATCCTTTTAAAATTCATAAAGTGAAGCTAAATTTTTTCTAAAATTTTCCTCATGCTTTATGTTGCTCGCACAACGAGTCCACATTTTTACGTGCGGCAAATTGCTTCAATATATTCCGCACTCATGAATATGCATAAACGTGAACAGCTAAAACAACGAACAAAACAAGCGTCTGAGCTTTTTATAAATGCAATGCGTAGTATTGATAAGAATTTCTTCTATTATAGAATACATATATCGTTCGCTACCATTTTTTCTTTGCAAAGTCAAAAAGAATGACGTCAGAGAAGCCCTAATATAGTTACATCATACACACTCGCGGTGTGGTCACTATAATTTAGCTTTAAGTTCTCCGTAATATAAAATTAGCTAAGACGAAATTAGTGAAATTGAGATACCTGATATAATTGACATTTTAGTGTTTTAAAGATGATTAAATAAAAAAAAAAGTCGCTATTTGAATCAATTGTAGAATGTGCAACACTGCTCAGAAACAAGTTCATTGAATGTAAATACTTCCGGACGTTTATTGACCGAAATATTCATATTCAATGACTTTGGCAGTAGACAAAACTGGGACATGTCTATATCGACTCCTCTATCACTCCTGACCATAATGTGGGTAACTTTGGGGGGTCTCCGACCATTATTTCTATCTGTTACATACATTTGCACAAAGCCAATAGGCTCTTGTACCTTCGGATTTTCAATCCAAGGTACAAGAGCCTATTGGCAATTTCAATCCAAATTTCATTCCTGTACCTTAAAAGGATGGAAAGATATGTAGAATTTGGTTTATCGCTTGTATAGGGGGTGAGGCATCGTCCCATCCGATTTTGACAAAACTTTACAGGATTACGTCACACATTCTCATTAACATATCATCCAAATTTCATTTCTGTACTTCAAATGGATGTAAATATTGGCATTTGTATTCAGCTTATTAGGAAGTGGGGCATCGCCCATCCGATTTTACCAAACTTATTAGTATTACTTCTCCCAACCTCATTAACATATTTACCAAATTTCATTCCTGTACCACATATGGCTGCGAAGATATGACGAATTTTGTTAATCGATTTTACAAGAGATTTGGTCTTTTGTACAAGTTCACTTTGTGTGAAAAGTTGCTGACTGTCAATCACTTGACTGGCCAACAATGATTCTTGTTGCAAATGGCTCAAGCAGCTCACAACGTACGCTAGAACACGTATTTCTTAATTACGCAGGGCTTTGGACCTGCTACCGTAAAAAATTAATGATAACGCTATCACATACACAAAGCGTTGTCTTACTTACTTACTTAAGTGGCCTTCAATTGCCTTTCGGTCATTGCTGCATTAAGAAAGGCGCGCCAGATTCTGAAATATTGTGCACGCTGGTGCCAATTGCTTTGGATGCCAAGTATGGAGACATCACTCCATACCTAGTTATCCCAACGCGTGCTCGGTCGTTCTTTAATTCGTCGTCCACAAATCAAGTTTGGGCCCCCATGTAAGCTATGCGTGTTGGAGTTCTTTATGCGCTGGACTATGTCAACCTTATCAAATAGCTTGTACAGCTCGCGGTTCATGCGGGACCTAAACTCCTCGCAGACACTAATAAGACTTCCAACGCTTTTTCATCTGATCACGGTTCATAAATGTGAGCCATACAGTAGGAGCGGGAGTATCAGCGCTTATAGATTTGGATTTTCGTCTTCCGAGAGAAGTCTTTACTTCTTGTTTGCTTGTTCAGCGTGATTCTTCGCTTGGTCTCGAGGCTGACGTTGTTGTTACTGGTTATCTCTGTTCCAAAATAGACGAAGTTTTCTACAACACTGAAGTTTAAATTCTCTTTTGTCACTGCCCGTCATCCACGTTCGCAAATTGCAGCCCGTCATATTCTGTATCTACGGCCACTGGTGTAGGATGCATAACCCTGCCTGAAACCTCTCTTGGTATCGAAGGGATCGCAATGGTTTTCCCCACCCTGACAACGTTTTGCAAAGACGAACGATTTTTGCCGGGATACCTAGTACAGACAGGGCATCGAAAAACTTGGATCGCATCGGTGTGTCGAATGCGGCTTTATAGTCGACAAATAGGTGGTGTGTGCCTTTATTAAACTCACGGGTATTTTTTTCAAGATTTGGCGTAATGTGAATATTTGGTCATTGGTCGACCTTTTTGATCTAAAGCTACACTGACATAGTTCTATCAGGGAATCCGCATATGACTTCAGCCTATTACACAATACGCGCGACAGAATCTTATATCCGATGGAAAGAAGATTTATTCCGCGGTAGTTGGCGCAAACAGCGGGGTCTCCTTTCTTAAAGATAGGACAGAGAACACTGAGATTCCAGTCATTGGGTATGCGTTCATCGGATCATATCTTGCATAAAAATTGGTGCATACTCCTGACAAACTCTTCGCCGCCGGTCTAAAACAACTCAGCTGGCAACCCATTCATTTCCGTCGGGGCGTGTGCACAAATCAGGCTAATTCTAAAATATTAAACCTTGATGCGTATCGAGGCTAGACACTCGTCAACAGGCGTGAACCTGGAGACAAGGCCACGTAGGTTCCATATTAATACGAAACCACATCCAAATTCGTTCTTACTCGCATGGCAGCTTTAGTAGATGTCACAGGATGCTTTTTTAGAGCACTCCTGTCCTATTCATCGGATTTCTTAGATTGCGGTGATGTCAGCCTTGTATCTTTCGACGACATCAACCAGCTGGATATTTGCACCATCCCAATTAAGGGTGCGGACATTCCAGGTGCATATCCTTAAATCGTGATCCTTATATCGTTTGCGGAGGTCGTCATGATAGGGTTCCTTCTGAGGCTTCCTTATTGTATGCATTGGAGATTTATATTTACTGTGGCGGCCCAACCCCAGCGAACCAACCACTTATTAAGGGGAGGGGGTTTAAGAGGCTACCCAGAAGATACGTGTCCTAACGGACGTGTGAATTGCTTGGACCGTTTGTAACACAAATCATTTTGAGCCATTCCCAATTGAATTACCGTCAACAACTTTTCTCACAATGTGAACTTGAGCAAACGAAACCCAATATAAAACTTTACTATGGAATCCTCAATTTGAGAATTCGTGTGATGGGTGTAATTGATTTGATTACCCTAAAGTGGAAGGGTTTATTACCATCCACAAAGAGTGTCTGTTTTTCGTAGACGCAATAAAATTTATATATAATCTTGATCAGTTTGACGATACAACTCGAACAATAGTCCCACAACTATGAAATATAAATAAAAAACATTTCTTAGGAACTGTGATTAGGATGATTTTCGCTTCATAACTTGACGGTTTTTTATAGCTTTTTTTAACTTTTTTATTTAATTTATTCTAATTTTAGTTTTCAATGATTTTGCATGAAACTTCATCAAGTTAGTCCAAGAACTATGATTTTTTTTTCGCTTCCTAGTCGATTGGCGGCAAAATGTTTGTACTAAAAGCTGTGGTGTGTAACAGATTTCAAGCAGCTGTTGAAGAGTGCGATTGGTCATCGGAGCTAGATTGTTCCCAAACTTCAGAAGCTGGCTCTTGCGTTTCCAATTGTCCAGGTGCGTCCTGCGGCAACCGTGGAGTTTTTGGTTTGGCATACTTTTGCACCCATTGCCTGGCAGTCTTATCGTGTTCTGCTCGTCGCGATTGATACTGCTCTGCTATGGCCATCACCAGCGGATCATCGGGATTGCAGTCGCTCAAAAGAATCCAGATGGAGAGCAGAACTTTCGAAATTGTCAACACAGGAGACCACCTCTCATTTAGCACATCCAGACAGATCAGTCCGCGGCTGTCGATGTTACAATGGTAAATGCGTGTAGAGAAGCGTATGCGAGGCGGTCGGAAGGGATAGGTATGTGGGAAGCGTATGTCCAAGTCAAAGCTACCACCCTCGTAGACAGTGCCCTCAGGGCCTGTGACAGTTGCGTTCCAGTGAAACATGTCATCTTCGCGCGCTCGCGCTGTGCAATTCGGTGGCGGACTGCGTTGTATATCGCGCAATTCACGGCGTATGCGACTCAGCGCTTCCGTTGCCTGAGGCGAGAGCTTCTTATGCTTAGTAGAATCCGTACCTGTGCGTCCGCGCGAAGTGCAAGGCTGCTCTCCCTCAGTTGGGGCGACTGCGCTTTCAGCTGTTTGAAGGTATGTGGTAGCCACTTCTAATTCATTGTCTGCAATAATATCCGATTCGGTATCCATAGATACATCCATAGATACAGCTACCGTACTCCCGGGAATTTGGGTGCAATCTACCGTGGCATTTTGTTCAGGTGCCTGTGCTATCACTCCAGTGAATTGTTGTGTATCGGGCCTTGTTGGTTCATAATCATTTTTCGTCCGATGTGTCAATATTTGGATTGGATGACATGATGTCTCTTTTACGGTGCGAAATTTACCAAATCAATAAAAAAATTTTGTTTCGATGCCGAAAAAAGAAAAGTATTATGAAAAGTTTATATAACTTTAGATAGTTTGAACTTAGAATGA
>JAWNNP010000836.1:0-30765 GCA_035044805.1 Leucophenga maculata
TTCTTCGGCACAAAAAAAATTGAGTATACCAGTATAAAGATGTTTTTCCTCTAAGCAAAAATCTAAAAAGTTCATCAAAATCGGATAATAAATGACGATTTTAGAAGCAATTGAATTTAAACGACCCCCCTTTTCTTTTCATTCATATTCACGCATTGAGAAGTGGTCATGTGTTTGGTCATAAGTTGAGTGGTGAGTTGGCTTTCTTGTGATTGTTCAATTCTACCAAGTTGTTCTTGAGGCCGCTTTCATACATTTCCCAGTTAGGTTTCCTAATGATTTTCTTGAAGCTAGAGGCCCCTGCTATGTCTAAAAGTATGATCCTATGATCTGACATAGATGGCTCATCTGATACCCTCCAGTTACATACAAAATCTGCCATGTGGGCGTTGCAGAAGGCGATGTCAATCACCTCTTGTCTTGTCCTACGTTCATTTTGTAGGAGAAATTCTAGTAGGTACTCACCCCTTTTATTTGTATTGGTGCTTCCCCACACACTGTTATGTGCGTTGGCATCGCATCCAATTACCAGCGGTAGATTCCGTGTTAGACAGTGTTGCACCAATCCCTCCATATCTTTGGTTGGAGGTTCGGTTTGTTCGCCTGGAAGGTATCCAGTCGCGATCACCTCACGTAGAGTTCCGCCGATATCCAGTTTTAGTTGCATAGCGACCAGATCTTTTGTAAGAAATTCTGAAAGGCAAGTGTATGTAATATCCTTTCTCATTAAGATACATGTTCTTGGTTTGTCAGATCTGACGTCCCAAATTACCTGCGTGTCTTGAATGCCCAGTCCTCTTATACTTTCTTTATAAATCCAGGGTTCCTGGATTAGCACTAAGGCGATCACAGCAGATGCTGCTTTCGCATGGTGGAGATTGACCTGTGCCATCTTGGTGCTTGCAGTCATTTTTTTATAGTAGCGGACTCATAGGCCCATCGCCCTCATCCGGAAGGGAGACAGCCTCCTCCTCAGACATTAGCGTGTGATCATACAGCAAGGATATCTTGGTGTCTTCGATCGAGTCCAGCTCACCTGGGAGAAGGTCGATTTCCGATTCCTTCTCGGGTGATGCTTCACCTACTACCTGTGCCTCGACCATACCCGTCGGTTCGTTCGTTTCACCCTTCTCCCTTTTTTTGCGAATATGTACCGCTATTTTCCCAAACCGGTAGTTTATCTTATTGTTCCTGGTTTGGATAGCCTTCATCGACTGCTCATTGATTCCGATCGTGAGCAGCCTGCCGGTTCCCGACTCTTTACAACGCAGTGTCTTCCATGCATTAATGTGGACTTCTGCGTTCTGTATTTTTACCAGCGTATAAAGCTCTTCGGGTTGCTTCCCAGCGCTTCTCGGCAGGTATATGGTTACGATGTGCATACTGGGTATTTCATCTCCACTGCACGTCGTCATTGGTGTCTCCAGCACTGTCATTTTAGGCACAACGTCTTTTAGCCAGTTAGCAGAGCCCGGGTCCTCACTGTCGATCATTGAACCCTATCTGTTCTGACCAGCCTTGCATCATGGCAACCATGAGTGCTTCTTCCACTTTACCTAGGTCTTCCCGGGACTGGATGACTTTCGGGTAGGTACGTGGAAGAACAGCAATCTTAATGCCCTTTGCCTTGTCAGCATAGCTGGGTCCGACTCTGCGGCTTTTAGTATTCGGTTGGTTGCCCTTACTTCTTTTGGGCTCCGCCATGTTTGGGGGCGTAGTTTGCGCCCTTTTCTTAGGCTCGTTGATGTCATCCACCTTATTCACAGGCTGAGCCCTGTGAGCGCCTTCTCTCTGGCTACTTCCGGTTTGAAGCCCCTTTTCAAGTAGCGGAGGTACCATTTGTACCCGGCCCCACTCAGTACACTTTTGAGTGGGTCTCCAGGGCGTTCCTTCTGCTGTGACGCAGGTTGGACCGCCCTCAGGGTCTGGCCGCTATCAAGACCTGTGCTTGTGGCAGCAGTTTCTTCCTGAGTTCTGGCTGATCCTTGCCGCTCAGCAGGACGCTTGGGCTTTTCGTCGCCCCCTTGTTATATTTCTTTTAGGCGTTGACCTGCCTAGAAGGTCCTCATCTCTGACAGTAATGTCCAACCTGTTAGCGATTTGAGTGGCGTTATTATCCCGTACTTAGTTTTTTTTTTGTATCCATAGGGTTCCCACGAGTGTATTGGTGTTGAGATCCACCGTGACATAGCCCCTAGTATCACGGCAAGGCCTTAGTTACTCTCCGAGGCGGCCAGGTATCGGCCTGGGTTACCCCCGGCTGCACAACTAAACCCAATGAGCACGGTACGCATAACACTCTGGGTTTGGGGGGAGAAACTTATAAATGGAAATTTAGTGAGCTTGCAGCTTTTAGGGAAGACGTCATCTCGAGCGTCTTGTCAGTGCTGCAGCAGCAGACACCCACTTATTGTCCGGGGCTCTTTGTTTGCTACCGCTTATTCGAGAGCTAACCACAACCGAATTTGAATTTCAGTACGTCTTTGTACCGGCTTAGCTTGTTCCAAGTTAACATACTGTGGTTCAGCTCGGAATGGCCGTTCGTTATCCGCAACCTGCGACCCGCCTGGTTCCCAAGCTAACGGGACTCGCAGAACAGTTTCTCAAATTCTGCGAGCAGAAAACGATCATAGAACTCATCTTAAGCATCGTCGTCTTTCTCTTCCGTCGGGGCGTGCGCACAAATCAGGCTAATATAAAAATATTTAGCCTTGATGCGTATCGCGGCTAGACGCTCGTCAACAGGTGTGAACCTGTTTCCTACTCACCACGAAACCACATCCAAATTCGTGCTTACTCGCAGACAGCTGTAGTAGATGTCACGTGCTATTTTAGAGCAACCCTGCCCTATCCATCGGTGCATGTCAGCCTTCCATTTTTCGAGGACATCAACCAGCTAGATATTTGCACCATCCCAATTAAGGGTGCGGACATTCCAGGTGCATATGCTTAATTCATGGTCCTTGTATCGTTTGCGGGGGTCGTCATCAAAGGGGTCCTTCCGAGGCTTCCTATTCGTTTCCATTGGGGGGTTATTTTTTAAAGTGGCGGGTCCCAAGCCCAGCGCACCAACCTGTTATTAAAGGAGAAGGGGGCCCATTCGCCTTCTCACGTTAGCTCACCTCTGAACAGATGTTCAGAGGCTACCCAGGAGATATGTGTCCTAATGGTCGTGTGAGTTGCTTGGACCGTTTGACACAAGAATCATTGTTGGCCATTCCCAGGTGAATGGCAGTCAACAACTTTTCACACAATGTGCACTTGAGCAAATGATCCCAATCTCTCAATGGATATATCAATTTAAGTCGACAAGTCAGTCCGTAATTTAGGCTCTGTCTTCACACTTCAAAAAGTATAAACATCCAAAGCACGGAGACAGCACTAAATTACATCCAAAAGCATACATTCGAACTCAACTGATCTACACACTGTTACAACAGATTGTTACAACATACCAGCATCCTCACGGAGCAATGCTTTTCAGGGTACTGCAGGAATATAATTATTAACATTCATACTTTATCGGAAAAATCCTGATCCTGAAGTATTCAGTGAAATATATTATTTTGGAGATACTCAAAAATGATTGACGTTCCTACGATTAGTTTGCATTCTGGAATGGAAAACTTCTCATATGTTAAATGAATGTTGAATCATAATTTTCATAACTCTTGATCAAATTTCTCTATTTTCAAAAATTTTTTGGCATCAACTGTAAATTAAAATAAAAAATTTAAGACAATTAGTATTATATTTTCTATATTAAGTATTTTATATATCGTCAACACGGTCAATAATTTACTTAAAACTAATTCACATTTTTATGTATAGTCCTGAAATATAATAAATATTTACACATAGTGCGTGAAACCGAACATCATCAACTGCTGAGAGCGGTGGCAATTGCGTGGCCGTGGTCTGTTTTCATATGAAAACATCGATGCATCGGTCTAAAAATCGATGTTTTCCCCAGCTCTACTGTGTAATGCTCGGCTGAGATATGGATTGTTGCAGCAACTGTCTGTAGAAGATATTCTGCTGTTCTTGTGCCTGGCGTGCATGGTGAAGATTTGTATCGGCTGCGGTGTTTCTATTAGGCTGCACTTGCTTTCTATTAGGATGCGCTTGCTTTCTATTAGGTTGCACTTGCTTTTTATTAGGTTGCACCTGCTTTCTATTAGGTTGCACTTGCTGCTGTGGAACATTGTATTGCGGCACCGGAGTGGCTTGTTTGACGATCCTTTCCGTGGTTTCTGAACAGTTTTAGTGCTGAGCCATGGTCTTAAGAAACCGCTTTCTGTAGCTGACGTTTAGCTGCCGGTAGTACCAAAAAGGGTTCTATTCTGTAGCGTTTGCGTTCGCTTTCTGTAGCTTGACGTTTAGCTGCCGGTAGTACCAAAATGGGTTCTGTTGGGCTGAAGATCTGCACATCCAAAATTTCAACGTAGCGTTTGCGTTTCTGTGCCAAAATTTGTGCACCGTTGTGGGTAATATTTGTATAATTTGCCATTTTTGTGTTTTAAAATTTGAATTTCAAATTAATATCGAAGAAGTTGTGGTCGCTTTGAGCTTGTTCAAGTGAATGTTGCTCCAAGGCTGTGATATCCTGCTTAAATACAATATTCTCTTTTTAAAGTGTGCTAAAAGGTAGAAAATTATTCGCTAATGTTTTGGGTACTTTATGACTTGCTCGCAGGTCATAAACGGCTTAACAAATTTTTTTGACCCTTGTAAGCCGCGCATCTGCGGGATTAATCTCCGCGAAAAAATGTATTACCTGCTCATTATATGTAATTAGGGTTCGGGTCACATATGTGGACTAATAAGTGATAGTCTCTTAAGCCATATGCTCACGCCTGAGTTGAGTCCGTCTGAGTTGAAGCTGGGTGACTAATGTATTCCAAATTTCGATACAAAGAAATGCCCATCGCTGGCTACAACTTTTACCCATCTTTCTTTTTTTTTACTTTTAATTTATTTTTATTGAATCTATTCAAAATATGAATCTAACAATAAGTTTTAAAATCTAAAATATAACTAAAAATGATATAACAATACAAAAATATTATATAGCAAATACTTCATATATTTGAATTTAAAGTGAGCTCACAAAATTGACTTCCTGTCTTTGACTACTACACGCAGCTTCCCCGTTCTCACGAGATACTACATCGTTCGCCAGTGACAGAAAATCAAGTTCTGAAAGCCTTATGTGAATTAGCCACTTTAAAATATTGGTTGATCGTTTCTCCGAAGACGTGAAGTCGTTGCTGTATTCATCAGACTTCTTGCAAGTGGGTTAGGATGCCTTAAAAGTTTGCTCGTGTGTTTCAGTTTTAATCGTTCGATTTCAGTTTTAACAAAAGAAACTTGTAAGTCCTTATGTATATTTTCATTTCTCACATACCAGGGAGCCCCAGTTATTGTTCTTAATACCTTAGAATGTATGCGTTGGATTACTTCAATGTTACTAGCACAGGCATTTCCCCATAATTCAATCCCATATGTCCATAAAGGCTTAATGACACTGTTATACAATAATACTTTGCAATCTAGACTTAGCGGCGATTTATGATTAATTAACCAATGCAAATTGCTGGCTTTAATGTTCATTGCATTCTTTTTTGTCTTGATATGGTTACACCATATGTTTAAAAAGACGTTTCGACGACTAAAAAATTTAAGTGACACAAAAACACAAAAAAAAAATGAAAAAAAAAACTTGTTAATTTAAAAATAAAAATAAAAAAAATACAATAAAAAACTCTGCGTCTGAATATTGAAATTCCAATAATGCGCAACAAAAACTGATAAAAACTGATGGATGAATTTGTGCGTATGTGACGTATGAGTGTTTCATCGGTGGACAACTTCTATGCGACGGACAACTCCTTTGCCACTGATAATTTTGGATTCGGTATTCAGAAGCATATCTATTTCGTCATAAAGTACGAATCATCAATCAGTATGTATGGTCTGTGTTCGCGTCGGTTCTCGCCGCAAATGAAGCGCAATGAAATAAAGCATTGTCTTATATATTTTTTGAAATTTGTAGTATAAGAGAAAATGGATTGTAAATTTTATATTTTGAATTTGTAACTGCTTCTGTTCTCTCCACCTTTCTTTGCCCACTCTTCTAACACTATCTCTTTTCCAAACGGTTAGCTTTCGTTCCAGCGAATGAGGCGCCATATTTTCCTGTAGTTTTCCCTTTTTAACTGGCAATTTTCCCAACTAACAGTCTTGTTAATCCATCGCCCAAGAGGAACAGTCGCAGCAGTCGTAAACATTTAGTGATTTATACTTTTATTATATATTAAAATCGTACCGAGTTATAACGTTCTTAAACAAGTGCTTTAATTCAACTGTCAATACTGTTCCTGTGGCAAACGCATTAATTTGGCATACAGCAGATTCGACGCATATTAGTGGACGGATTTGCGGCACCAGCATTCAGCGAGATTCACAGATCCTCAACGCTTCTATCGCAATGTAAGTCCTCAGCCTCCAATACTAATTACTACCCAATAACCTTTCATAGGCCGCAACTGTTTGGCGCCTTGTAGCAATCGCACCATATACATATCTATATGTCTCATTATACATATAGATTTATATCGGTCGATACACACTACAACCCCCATCAATTAATTAACTAAGCTCTACTACGTGCACAGCGAAACATGGTCCTTCGAGCGTCTCTGATATCAGTCCTAATTTTCATAAACCACTGATAAAAAATTAAACATAATTTTTCCGCCAAAAAGGATTGGTTTTCTCAAATACTAATTCTATATACGATCTCCATAAAACGTAAACTTATATACAATCTCCATTTTAAAAAGTGACATAAATTAATACATATATGCAATAGCTATCAATCGCGCGCAAATTTGGGCATTTACTTATATATACATTCCCTATTATATAAAGTAACATAAATACATGCAACAACGAACGCGCGCAAATTTGAACATTTACTTATATACATTCCTAAATATATAAAGAAATAAAAATTAAAATACATTCTTAATATATAAAACAGCAATTTCCGCGCGCAAATTTGGGCATTTACCAATATAAGATATATAAAGTAAATACATCTAATAATAAATACATATCAGGCAACAGCTTAATAACAACCCTAGTTTGCAAATTTATTACATTGAACATTATATTTCCATTGTGATATAAAGTAATACATATATTTAATATACATACATATATGCAACAGCATTAAATAAAAAACTATTTCACATTGTAACTTAATTAACAAAATGACAAATATAAAAATTTACAGTAAAAAACACTTGTCTTTTAAATATTATTTAAACAAAAAAAATCACAAATTAATCATAATTAAACGTGCCAAAAAACAAGAAAATTTTCAAATGTTAAATAAATACATAAAATACAAATAAAACAAATAGTGCGCGCACAATGGCGGTGATGTGCATCATGTATCAGTAATTGTCACACAAAAAAAATTTTATTGTCAAATAATGATAGGGTTATGAAAATTAAGCGAAAGTGCAGCATACGATATGTACATCGCGTGTGGATCTACATAGTCAATAAATAGAATATTTATTCTCACAATATTATAACTAAACTTATGGCACTTTTGCGAAAGCAGACTACATATGTCACATGATCTACAGTAATAAATAATAGGTCTCAACCTACACTCCAAATAAATACTCACGAACGTCATACACAATCCAATACACTCCATCCGCGCACACAATCATCGTGCATGCTGATAAGTATTATTTTTATATGCGAAAACAAGCATCCTTTTATTGTTTTTTATTTTGTGTTTCTCCGAAAATTCACGAGTTCTTAATATTTCGCTCATAACCAAATATAAAACCGCATTGTTTTTCATTATACACATGGCCATATAAATACCAAAATAAATGTTAATATTCCCATAAATTCCCATGTGTACAAAATTAGTTGCATTTTTTAGTTTTTTTTTTGTTGCAAAAACCAAATGAACGGTGACACTGCACCAAAGAAAGAAAACGCATGTAAACAAACAAACACATAAAAAAGAAAAGCAAAAAAAACAACAAAAAAACCCACATACTCAGTTGTACATTGTACATAAGCGGTATATTTTCTCTTCTTCTTGTTCCTTACTTTGCTCTCAAAAACAAAAAACCCAGTAGGAAATAGGGCACAAGTTGAAATTAATTTGCAAATTATTAAAAAAAAAAAAAAAATATTATTTGTTTTTTTTATTTAAAAAAAAAAACAAAAAAAAAAAAAAACCCACCAAAGAAAGAACAAAGTTAGCACACAAAATAAAACGCTACATTTTTCTCAATCAATTCTCGAGCAATTTCTGCATACAAACACCCCGGTTGGAAATCGATCACGGCTTACCGGTGGTACACATTGTAAGCAGTATACTTATTTTTGCATTCTTATCTCAATATTTCGAATCCATAAATATTAAAAAATGATTCAAATTAACACATTCAAATATTGTCGGAGCAGTCGATCTGTAAATAAACGTCAGAACTAGCAGAGGACAGCCGAGCGGGTAGTCTTGAAGGGAGGTTGCAAAGATCGGCCAAGCTACATGAAGAGCTAGTAGACTCATTCAAAGCAGTCATGTTAGCGAAAGGGGGTCAAGTTGACCTCGAAATAAAAAGAGAATTGAAAGAGGTTTTTCGACATTCTGAATGTCAATATTTTGAGGTTAAGGGTAAAATCGATGATCTCATTACGAGCACACTCTGGGTCGACAGGTTCTTGAGAACGCAGTCGACGGTCACCCGTAGTGGAAATATTCGCGCATGTGTCAGCAGTTCGCATTCGCAGCACAATTCCCGAGAACGTTTCTAGAAACACGAGTCGCGAGTAAGAGCGTGTTGATTTCAGGCAAGCCCAAAAGCAAATTCAGTGTGATAAACTGCTTGTAACATCCCATTACTCAAAGGGGGGGTCAAAAGTACAGGAACAATAAATGACTGCCTCGCGGTGCTAAGCACTCTAGAAGTTCCCACCTCGGACTGGGGTCCATTGCTAGTATATCTAGCTTCGACCAAACTCCCTGAAGAAACGCTCGCCATATGGGAACAGTCTATCGACGTAAATCGAGAGCTACCCAAGTGGACAAATATGAGCGAATTTTTATCAAAGCGCATTGAAGTTTTGGAAAGACTGGGGTCTATGAAAGCTAATAAGCGACCGGTGAACGTACCTCAAACTAGTTCACACTCTAAGTCGCAGGTTTTTTATAATCAGTCGAAGGCTGCAACCCCAAGAGGTGCAAAACTGCTCACCAAAGGCTGGAGTGCAAAAGCCCAGAACTGCCTTATTGCAAGAAGCAGCATCACTCCTTGTCACAGGTTGATAAGCCGCAATCACAAGGGAAAGCATCCCCTTCTCGAGCATCATCGGGACATGCTCACACTTCACAACAGGCTCCTCAATCTCCAACCATTCTTGAAATATCTTCAGATGGTGATGACTATTCGCCGATAAATTCTCACTATGCGTCAAATAGTCAATCGGTAGTTCTTCCCACAGCTCTGGTGCACGTTTGCAGTAATGGTGAGCTCTTCACACTGCGCGCATTAATCGACCAAGGATCTCAGAGGTTGTTTATTTCAGAAAGTGCCCAAAAAAGATTGGCTATCCCCTCACAATACGAGATAACAAATATATCTGGTATGGGTGGTAAGCTAGTAAAGAGGTCAAATAAAAAGTGTTCATTCTACCTAACTACACGGAATAAAGGTATCTCAATACCAGTGGAAGCCATTGTATTGGACAGGCTCACAAATTGGTTACCATCCGTTATGGTCTCAAAAGAGAAAACTGCTCTTATAGACAGCCTGGAGTTAGCTGACCCAAATTTTTATAAACCTGCTCAAATTGATGTAGTAATTGGGTTCGACATAGTTCCCCAAATCATGCTCAAAGAATCCATAGCTCAAATTGGTGGAACTTTGCTTGCACAAAGCACGATTTTTGGTTGGATCCTAAGCGGTCCATTATCTCACACAACTAAAACGTTCTCCACTTTTGTATCAGTAGACGAGGATCCTGATGCAAGTCTCAACTCACAGCTTAAGTGTTTTTGGGAAACTGAGGAAGTTGATTTACCAAAACCCAAGTCTGAGAGTGACACATATTGTGAAGAACTATATAAAAAGACAACATATCGCCAGCCTAACGGTAAATATGTGGTGCGCCTACCATTTCGACGAGAATTTCCCAATTCTACTTTCCTGGGGGCGTCTCGGGGTTCCGCTGTTGCACAATACACTCGAATGCAAAGCACCCTAAGAAAAAATACCGATTTAAATACGGAATACCACTCTGTGCTCAAGGAATATATGGACCTTGATCATATGAAGGTTACATCTTCTCAAGAAATCTGTCAAGAGGGCAAGTACTTTTCCTTTTATTTGCCACATCACGCTGTTTTGCGTCCACACAGTAAAACTACTAAAGTACGTGTGGTGTTTAATGCTTCAAAGAAGTTTTGAAATGGAGTGTCCCTGAATGATATTCTGGAAACTGACCTCACATTACAAACTGATCTCTTAGGCGTAATAATAAATTGGCGATTTTACCAATATGTCTTTAATGGGGACATTGAGAAAATGTACCGTCAAATTATGGTGCACAAAGACGATTGCGAATATCAGCGCATCGTTCTGCAACTCAATCTGGACACCCCTATGCAAGATTTTACGTTGAGCACGGTCACCTTTGGCGTTAATTGCTCTCCGTATCTTGCGATTCGCACTTTGCATCAACTCGCTGATGATTGCAGTGATGACTTCCCTTTGGCATCGAACATGTTACGTCAAGAGACTTATGTCGATGATGTCCTGTCTGGAGCTCATGACTTGCAGACAGCGATAAGTTCTCAAGCTGATTTAATCAAAGCACTTGACAGCGCTGGTTTCAAACTGCGTAAAATTACGTCGAACCACGCCAAACTCGACCCCAACGATTTGCTTGATTCCAACTTATTAAAATTACCAGATGTCAGTTCTACTAAAACACTCGGAATAAGTTGGAATGCAATGACGGATCATTTCGCTTACACAATAAAGCTAGCGGAGGTCAATTCATCAATAACAAAGCGCGGAGTACTCTCTTACGTATCGTCTTTGTTTGACCCCGCAGGCTGGCTTACACCAATAATAGTGCAAGCCAAGATTCTCATGCAGCAGCTTTGGCTTGAAGGAAGTGGATGGGATGAAGCCTCTGTCTGAAATAAAATGGCATGCATTCCTAAAGAACTTATTATCCATTGAAGCAATTAGAATCCCACGCTGGGTAGGATTCTCTCTTAACTCAGAGGTGCAAATTCATGGGTTTTGCGATGCTTCCGAGAAGGCTTATTGCGCTGCACTCTATTTGCGCATCACCTCTCGTAACGGAATGGTATCTTCGCGATTACTGGTTGCGAAAAGTAAGGTAGCTCCCCTTCAGATAATCAGCCTCCCTAGGCTTGAATTGTGCGGAGCGGTTTTGGTGACGCGACTGGTGAAAAAGGTGCTTGCCAATGTTCAGCCTTTTTCGCACAAGCTTTATCTTTGGACCGATTCAGCCATCGTGTTGGCTTGGCTAAACAAGCCGCCACACGTTTGGAAGACTTTTGTTGCCAATCGGATTGCACTCATTCGGGCAAACGTTGAGAATGCGACCTGGAGACATGTTGCGTCAAGAGACAATCCCGCTGATCTCGGTACCCGAGGATGTTCTACTGAAGAGTTGAGCAACTATACGCTCTGGTGGAATGGCCCCTCTTGGCTCACGCAACCTACCGATGACTGGCCGTTATCAAATTTCATCGCTACGGCACCTCCGGAAGCGAAAAAGGTAGAAGTCTATCACGTGAATAGTGATTATCGTGACATATGCGAGGAATTCACGACCTATTCTCGGGCGCTGCGAGGCACTGCACGCCTCATAAAAAAAGTCCGGTCAAGAAACTTGCCTGTAAAAGTCCAAAATCTCACTCAAGAGCCGCAAAGCTATTCCCTCAAATTTCCCAGCAAAGAAGACTATCGGTTATGGCTTTATTGCCGCTCAAAAGCAATACTTCCCAGCGGAATATTTCGCACTGCAGCAGCAAAGAACGAATATCGCTTACAGAGCCCTTTAACTCGCGCTTAATTTCACTCTTTGGATCTCATTGAGGCACAAAAGCGCGTCTGCATGCGACGAATCAGCTCAACGCTGCGGGCTCTTCGTACAACGAGTTTCGACACCCAAGATTTTTACCGACGAAATCTGCGCTGTATATTGCACTCTTTATCTCTTTATGCACTTTGATGGCTCCATTGCCGTCCGGTCAAGAAACGTGCCTGTAAAAGTCCACCATCTCACGGTCACGAGGACGTAGACTTTAGCAAAGGACTCGTTTGGTTATTGCCGCTCAAAAGCAATCCTTCCCAGCGGAATACTTCGCACTGCGGCAGTCATAAGAAGGATATCGGTCTAAGAGCCCTGTAACTTCGCTGAATGTATTTTTCCATCCAGAGGGACAAATCCGCCTCGAAGCGACGTTTCGTCACTATCGCTCGCCCGCTTTTACAACGAGCGGCACCCGATCGGTTTGTCGGCCGGCGGAGGTTACCCCACTAAATCATGGTTTCATGATACATTGCCGTCGGAGCGTGTTTGTTGGGCGCCAGCCATGCGTTGTCACGGGAGTAGACTTTGCAGGACCTTTTCGATCGCCACTACCTCGCAACTGGGGCTCTCAGAAACACGGCAGTCACGGCTCCGTCTTGTGTCCTTTATTCCACCAAGTGCTATCCACCTCGAAGCGGTTTCGGCACTGTCGGCGCCCGCTGTTAAGAGTTTCAAAGCGGCACTTTGAACGGTTTGTCGGCCGGCGGCGTTACCCCATATTTACTTTCTGAAGAGTGTTCAACACTTTGCTGGCGCGCCAACCAAGCCGTTGTTACGAGACTCTAACCGCTTACCTCGCCACTATCCTCGAACTTAGTCCACTCGCAGAAACGACGGCAGTCAGGGCTTCTCAATGGTCCTTCATTCCTCCAGGCACCCCAGCATGGGCGGCCTGTGGAGACGGCATGCTGTGACGGAGCTTCAAAGCGCACGGGGAAAAGGTGGAAGGCAGCCGCAATCGGGACCTTCGACCAGTTTTCAACACTGACTGTGCTCGTCATCGAAGCCGTGATATGACTCCCGACCGACCCATCCCGCGTATCCCACTCCTGAACGCGGGAGAAGTTAAATACTTCATCAGGAGTAGCACGATGGAAGACGGCCGTTCGTACCTACCCTGGGCCGGACGGATGAGTCCGCACCGTAGATGTCCGTATCCAATCAGGGATAGTTAAGCGCACCATCGCCAAATTGGTTTTGTTGCCAATGTGCGCCGAGCAACAATAACGTTAATCACCATATAGCGTTATAAAACTTATTTCGCTCTTACCCCATAGTAGTTTGTAGTACAATCACATTTTCTCAACGCTTTCTTCTCTAAACATTCACCCCAATGTTTGCATGCACTCTTGTGAATTCGTTTCCTGTTTCCGACATTTTAAGAGTTTTGTATCTCATACATCTTTGTCCTCAACAGGTCGCTACGACAATGTCGACTCTGCCCCCGGCAGCACCCTCGGTTCTGCACCAAATTTCGGAGGATGACACCGATCAAGCGAAGGCAAACGGCAAGGCGCCTAGGATATTGCAACAAATGCCTGGCGAGGTCACATGCCACAAACACCCGCCAACGGCAACGCCGCCAATGCCTGCTCGCATGCAGTTGGAGTCTGCGATTCCCGGTCGGTGTGTGCAGTATGCGGCGACATCCACCACACCATGCTGCATGTCACCGTAGAGGAGGTTAACCACAGTCAGCGTTTGAATCAGCAGAGGTCGAAGGGGAAAAGTCAAGGAGGACGGTGTAAGCCGAAGCAGCCACAACGAACCGAGTTACGCACACGACTCAACCAGCGTCTTCGTGGCACCACGGCCCCTACCGCCGTAGATCGGCAGTCTCGCTCGAGACAGTCTGTATTTCTACATCGTTCTTGGGTGTCCAGGATATAACGTTGCATAAAGAAAACGCAAATAGCTAATATTCAATTTCCACCATTGTCTAAAAAGGAAGACAAGTGACAAAAAGCCTGTGCGAAGACCAGCACCGGCACCGCCAGCGCGATAAGCTGTGCCAATGAAGTTCATCAACTATCAATGACCGACAGCACTGCAAAGAGTGCCCACGGAAGTATACATGACCGACAGCACTACAAAGAGTGCCTACCACAAGATGTGCCAAATCTGCAAGTGACCTACAGCACTACTAAGAGGGCCCAACAATAAAATAAATTTATTTTTTATAAATAAATTAAGAAATTATAATAATTGTAATGATGCCCACTATGCTGTGTGCATTAAGGTAGAGTATGACCCAACAAGTCATACGCCACATTAGGTAGGAGATAAAAAATCGTTGCAGAATTAAAACAAATTCAAGTAAGAAAATCCGAAGAAATTTTTAACCTTGGTGGTGATTTTATGGGGAAGGAGGGAGGGGCAGGTTTTTAAAATAAACTTGTATAATTCCGGAGCAGTCCTAGTCGAATGCAAAAAACACGAACACTCTATCTATTACCGTCTCCGAGATCTTTTCGTTCATACAGACGGCCAGACGGACAGACGGACATGTCTATATCGACTCCTCTATCGCTCCTGACCATAATGGGGGTAACTTTGGGGGGTCTCCGATTATTATTTCTACCTGTTACATACATTTGCACAAAACTAATAGGCTCTTGTACCTTCGGTGCAGGGCCTAAAAATTAGAATCAAAATAAGTAAAAAAAAGATAAAGACAAAGATTCTAATTAAGCTAAGAAAAAAATAATCAAAAATATTATTAGAAGGCAAAAGAATTATTAATATGAAATGGAAAATATTGCTTATATTAGTTTATAGTTTTTAAATATTTTATAAAAGAAAAACAAGTATAAACGATTGATTAATGACATTGAGCACAGAGAAACACATCTAAAGAACTATATGAATATATCTATGTACTAATAACTATATTACCTATATATAAATAATTATGTAACAACAACTATTAAAGTTAACAACTCTACAACATTAATGATAATGTTTCTAATAAGGCTAAGTAGCCAAACAAGAAATCAAAAAGCCAACAGAAAAAATGGCAAATCAAGTAGCTCTAGATAGACAGTACATCAAAGAGGTATCTGCAACGATACCAGAGTTTGATGGAAAAAAACACAACTTGCAACGATTCCTGACATCATTGAGATTAACTAATCTCACTAAAGGTGATCAAGAGAATTTGGCGGTTGAAGTGATAAAGTCTAAGATAATTGGAGCTACATTATATAGAATTCAAAATGAAACGTCCATTCAAGGAATCATTGATAAACTGCAAGCTACAGTTAAGGGTGAATCCTCAGATGTCATAAAGGCCAAGCTAATGAATACTCAGCAGCGAGGCAAATCGGCATCACAGTATACGGCTGAGATAGATAACCTTCGTAAGTCGCTAGAAGCAGCTTACATTGATGATGGTTTAGATGCTGATATTGCCGATAAATTTGCGACAAAAGAATCGCTTACGGCTATAGTCAAAAATTGTGAGAATGACAAAATTCGCACAATACTTGAAGCTGGAAATTTCAGTACACTAGATCAAGCAATTGGGAAATACATCCATTGCAGTACGGAAATGAATAGTAACATTGGTAACATAATGTTCTATCAAACCAGAGGCTATAGAAGTAATCAAAGGGGTAATTACCGAGGAAGAGGTAATTATCAAGGCAATGGCTCTCAAGTTAACAGCCGGGGACGTGGCCAATATAGAGGAAATTTCAGAGGAAATTCCCGTGGTTACAACCGAGGAAGGAATAGTAACAACCAAGGTAACAACCAAAATTATGGCAATAGACATAACAATGTACGAGTTACTCAAAGTAATTCGGAAAACCAGCAATCCCCTTTAGATATTCCAAACCAATAAAAACTGTACACACAATTAATCCTAACCTTAACATATTTATAAAAATTAATAATGAAAAAACAGGTAAATCATTTACCTTATTATTAGATACTGGTGCAGATATATCAATACTGAAAGAAAATGTCGATACATTCGACAATGTTAATGATAACATAGCCACACAAATATCAGGAATTGGCGAAGGTTCAGTTTTTTCAAAAGGTTTAGCATTTGTAGAGCTCACTACAGGTAAATATATTATTCCACATGACTTCCATTTAGTCGAAAAAAATTTCCCAATACCTAGTGACGGCATAATAGGCATCGACTTCATTAAAAAATTCAACTGTCAATTAGATTTCACACAAACAAGTGATTCTCTAATACTTCGTCCGGATAATTTAAAATATCCAATAAAACTTCCAATAATTCACACTTGTGACAATAATGCCACAGTATTACCAGCTCGTTCTGAAGTCGTTCGCCAAATTAAAATATCTTCAATTGAAAATAATGTACTAATTCCAAACCAAGAAATTGATGAAGGAATTTACATAGGAAATACAATTTCCAGCTGCCAACATACTTTTGTACGAATATTGAATACAACAGATTCAACTAAAATCGTAAATTTATCCCAAATAAAGTATGAAACCTTAAATGACTATGAAATAGTCAATAAAATTGACAAAGAAAGAAAAAACATAGTCATGGAAAAACTAACTAAGAACTTTCCGCCATTATTTAAAAATAAATTAAAAGAATTATGCACCCAGTATACTGACATATTCGGATTAGAAACCGAATCTATAACAACTAATAATTTTTATAAACAAGAGTTAAGATTAACAGACAATGAACCAGTGTACATAAAAAATTACAGAATACCTCATATTCATAAAGATGAAATAACAAAACAAGTTGATAAACTCATTCTAGACAAAATAGTAGAGCCTTCAGTATCGGAATATAATAGTCCAATACTACTGGTACCAAAGAAAGGATCAGTGACACTAAGAGATGGCGATTAGTTATAGACTATCGTCAAGTCAACAAAAAACTCTTGTCAGATAAATTTCCCCTTCCAAGAATAGATGATATTCTTGACCAACTAGGCAGAGCAAAATATTTCTCATGCTTAGACTTAATGTCCGGTTTTCACCAAATTGAACTAAAAGAACACTCAAGAAATATAACGTCTTTTTCAACGAGCAATGGCTCTTATCGTTTCACACGATTACCATATGGTCTAAAAATAGCGCCAAATTCTTTTCAAAGAATGATGACTATCGCTTTTTCTGGATTAGATCCTTCACAAGCATTCTTGTATATGGATGACTTAATAGTCATCGGTTGTTCAGAAAACCATATGATCAAAAATCTAACAAACGTTTTTGACTTATGTAGGAAATACAACCTTAAATTACACCCAGAAAAATGCTCATTTTTCATGCACGAAGTGACTTTCCTAGGTCATAAGTGTACTGATCAAGGTATTTTACCAGATGACAAAAAATACAATGTCATTGAAAAATACCCAGTCCCTACAGACTCCGATAGCGCTAGACGATTTGTTGCATTCTGCAATTATTACAGACGTTTTATCAAAAATTTTGCAGATTATTCTCGTCACATAACGAGACTATGCAAAAAGAATGTAAAATTTGAATGGTCTAGCACGAATTTAAAGAAGCCCTAATGAAACCCACTTTATTAAAGTATCCTGATCTTAGCAAAGAATTTTGCATAATAACAGATGCAAGTAAACAAGCTTGCGGAGCAGTTTTAACCCAAACTTATGGTGATAAACAGCTACCTGTAGCATATGCTTCTCGCTCATTCACAAAAGGCGAAAGTAATAAAAATACTACAGAACAGGAGTTAGCGGCAATTCACTGGGCAATAACCCATTTTCGACCATACATATATGGTCAACATTTCACTATTAAAACAGATCATAGACCACTTACATATTTATTTTCAATGAAAAATCCTAGTTCAAAACTAACTAGAATGAGATTAGATTTAGAAGAATATGAGTTTACTGTAGAATATCTAAAGGGTAAAGATAATTTTGTGGCAGATGCACTGTCACGAATCACAATAAATGATCTAAAAGATTTATCTGTAAATGTACTAAAAGTCACTACACGTAATCAAAGTAAACAGAAAAAATCCTGCGCAGGAAAAGATCAAGTGGACCTGTATAAGCAACCACTTATCAACGCTTCTCAGCCCAACGTACATGAAGTCATTGCAAATGACGAAGTACGGAAAGTAGTGACCTTGCGAATAGCTGAATTTAAATGTTTACTGAAACATGGAAATAAAGTTATAGCAAGAATTGATGTTAGCGATCTGTACACCAATGGAATTTTCGACTTGGGTCAATTCTTCCAAAGGCTTGAAATGCAAGCCGGTATACTTGAGATCAGCCAACTCAAAGTGGCACCGAGCGAAAAGATTTTTGAAATAGTTTCAATTGAATCTTTTAAAAATATGGGCAACAAAATATTAAAGACATTAAGAGTAGCGCTACTCAAGCCGGTGACCCTAATAAATAATGAGAAAGAAATAGAAGCGATACTGTTTACATATCATGACGATCCAATGCAAGGAGGTCATACTGGCATTACACGAACAATAACAAAAATTAAGCGACATTACTACTGGAAAAATATGACACGTCATATAACAAAGTACATACGTAACTGTCCGAAATGCCAAAAAGCTAAAACCACAAAACATGCTAAGACACCAATGATACTAACCGAAACACCAACTTACGCTTTCGACAGGGTAATTGTTGACACTATAGGTCCATTACCAAGATCAGAGAATGGTAACGAGTATGCAGTGACACTTATTTGTGATCTAACTAAATATCTTGTTGCCATTCCGATCGCAAATAAAAACGCAAAAACTGTCTCTAAAGCAATATTTGAATCATTTATTCTAAAGTACGGTCCAATGAAGACGTCGCTTACGGACATGGGAACAGAATATAAGAATTCTATTATAACCGATTTGTGCAAGTATTTAAAAATAGACAATATAACGTCTACAGCACACCACCACCAGACTCTAGGTACCGTTGAAAGAAGTCATAGAACATTCAACGAGTATATACGTTCATATATATCGGTAGATAAAACCGATTGGGACATATGGTTACAGTATTTCGTGTATTGTTTCAATACAACACCATCTGTAGCGCATAACTACTGTCCATATGAACTTGTATTTGGTAAACATAATAATTTATCAAAACAATTTAATAGCGTGGATACAATAGATCCATTATATAATATAGATGACTATGCTAAAGAAGTAAAATTTAGATTAGAAAATGCGTATAAAAGAGCGCGTATAATGTTAGAAAAATATAAAAATAAGCAGAAAGCAATTTATGATAATAAAGCTTTAGATGTTAAAATAGAAATAGGAGACCAAGTTTTGTTAAAAAACGAAACGGGTCATAAATTAGAACCAGTATATATAGGACCATTTGAGGTCATTAGAATAGAAAAAAATAACAACGTAGTTCTTAGAAATAAGAAAAATAAAGAACAGAAAGTTCATAAGGATAGGTTAAAACTTTTTGCAACTAATAATAATAAATAAATATAAAAAAATATAGGTGGCCTGATCAACCATCAATAATAAAAATAATAAACAGATAAAAATATTCAACTAAACATTTTTTATAATTAATACATTTATTAAATATTTTTCATTACTTATTAATTGAAAACATTATCATTAATTACATATTTAAAAAAAATTTATTAAAAAAAAAATTTTTAAAAATATTTAAAAAAAAAAATTTTTATAAGTATCAAACTGAATACAATACAATACAAAAAATATTTTAAATTAAATTATATATATAAAAAAAGAGAAAGAAAAAACAAAACAAAATTATGTTAAATTAAATTTAAAAAAAAATATTTTTCACTTTTTATACTTTTAGCTTTTAAATTTGTCATAATCATTTACAATATAAATAACTACATATTAAAATATTACGTTATTTTTCTAAAAAGGGAGGTGTAGTGTATTCATACATTTGTTTATAACACAACTTGTGACACTTTGTTGCAAGCATAAATAATAATTAAATATGCTGACACGACTGTATGTACGTATGCACATTCTCATGTACATACATACATACGGCAATGCGCGTGCAAGTAATATAAAGCCACTCGAGAAGGCCAGGCTAGCGTAGACCGTTGACCGACGGAATACGCTGAGCCTGCAATTTAGCCGCTCGCTAAGTGAGCGCCCAAATGTATGAGTACATCCGATCACCCCCTCTCTCTTTTGTAGCTGCTAAACAATAGCAGCATAAGCAATTTTATAATAAGAAATATATGTACATAGTTTAAGAAAGAATTCAAAAATAAAGAACATTCTGAAAATGAACTACAAAGAGTACGCAACGCTACATCGGACGTTTGAGGGACCAAAACATTGTTTAAGCTAACTGGGGGGCAAGTGTTTATTTTATTTAGAGTAAACGTAACACGTTTGCATTTTCGCTCGTTTACTCTAATGCGTCAGTTTGCAAGCCATTCTTCCAGTCGCCTTAATTGCCCGCCTAGGTTAGCAGATGCTTTTATGTGGCATTTATCACAGCTTAGTATAGTATATCACAGCTTTGTATATAAGTCCTTTATTCCATACTTTGTCAAATGCCTGAGATATATCGAGAATAATTGCTGAACAGTACATTTTCTTTTCAAAAGTTTTTCTTATTTCATTTGTAATACGGTTAACTTGTTCAACAGTGCCGTGTTTTTCCCGAAATCCGAATTGATGTACCGGAATTATATTATGTTCATGAAGGAATGGCGCAAGTTTATCAACGAGTATTTTCTCAAAAAGTTTTGAAAGGCAAGGAAGTAAACTACTCGGTCTATAGGATGCTACCTAAATTCGATCTTTACCCGGCTTAAGGATCATCTTTACAACAGATTTTTTCCAGTCATTAGTAAAATATCCTAGTTTCAACATACCATTAAATATAACTCTTAAACATTCAATAGCCACAAGGGGGAGTTCTTTTATCATTTTAGATGTAATTTCATCAATGCCTGGAGACTTTTTTGATTTAATTTTGTTTTTTATTGTATTAGCAATTTCTTCTGTAGATATAATAATTTGTTCCGTAATTGTCGAAATGCTATTGAGGTCGTTGAGTTGATATCCATTTGAAGCAGGGTTTGGTCGAAATACTTTGCTTAAGTGTTGGGCAAAAGTATTAGCTTTTTCCTCTTCAGTGCGAGACCAATCGCCATATTCGTTCCTTATTATAAAATCTCCGTCAGTTGGTGTTTTTAACTCATTCACAGCCTTCCACATTTCATTTCTGTTACCAAAAGCAGAAAGATTTTGAACATATATCCTTTGTTCGCTGTCCTCTTTGCACTTTAAAGCTCTTTCAGCATCTTTTAACTTAAATTTAGAGGCTGGAGATCTAAGTTGTTGCCATTCCCTTCTACATCTCCTCTTCTCTGTAACAAGCCTATCTATATGTGAGTTTGTCAAAAATTTACTTTTTTGAGGTTTTACGTTTCGTGGAGTGGAGACCATTGCAGCAGTAGTCATCAACGTCCTTAAAATGTTGACCTGATCATCAATGTCAGTCTCACAATTATTAGAAGGGCTATCGTTGATATGGGTACTAATAAATTTTTTGTATTTTAACCAGTTTGTACGTGAAGATGTTAATCTATACAGTGCAGAAATTTCAATTGGCGAGTCTTAGATAGAAAATATTAAGGGAGAATGATCCTTCATTTTTCTTTAATTTGTTTAGGTCAGGTAGAAGTTCAACCTTAAACATTGGTTGAGGTACCTTGTTTTTATTTATTATGTTTATAACAACTCTTGGCTTAAACCCTGCACTTCTCTGATTTCATTTGTATCAACATCTGCTCCTATACCCATTATTATTACAGCTACACCCCTGGCACTTTTAAGTTGATAAGTGTAATAATTTTTATTGCAGTCATTTAAATATTCTTCTCATCTTTGTATGTTTGGATTTTTGTTTCTCGGACTGCCCCCTTTGTAATTGGCACAAAATGATAACTGTTCGTACCAATAATGCCTGATAATTTTTTAATAAGTTCATTAGAACTACTCTCGCGAAGATAAATTAGTGGTGGTTTAGTGACTTTTTGAATCACCTCCCCTTCAACAGATTGGTCGTCCTTTTCACTGCTATTAGCCAAAACGGCAAATCTATTACTATTTAGAGAAAAATTAAAATATGACAGAAATAGATTGAAATACGTATCATTTACTGCATGATTAATTTGTCAATTGGCTGCGGTAAGGCATCAGTGTAAACATTGCTGAGAAAAAACATTGCTGGCCGTCATTCCGGGCTGGGCAACCGTTTGCGCTTCACATTGTCGTAATTGACTCATTTTTCATCACCAGTCCACAGTTCCACTTCCTCCACACCAGAACGGAATCGAGTTAACCACTGCTGTGCTACGAATTGAACAAGTATCAGCCCCATAAACATCATAAATTTTTTTTGCCGCTTGCGATGCGTTCTTGCCTTTCAGGTATTAAAAATTTAAAATATGGTGAATTTCTTCCTTCGAGACTTCCATGTTCGACGCGCTGTAGCTCACAACATAATTGTCTAAGCACAATGCTGTCAAAAGACACAATAGACGTAGTACTAGACACTCACACCTTTCAAAAACCGTAATGTATGCCCCCATACGACAAATACTCAACAAGATATACCTAAGTTAAAAAAATAGGTCGAAATACGAAACGGCTTTTTTCCAACCTTATATTAAGAGAAAAGTACAAGATATATGAAGCATTAATATTGGTTATATTAAGCAAACAATTTAGATCTACTATAGACAATTCTTTTAGCTTTAATAGAGCTATTCCTTGATTGCAGAAATAGTTTGTAATTTGAAGGAGCAGGAACACATCAATTACAATGTGGCTGCTTTATCGTTATGGAATCCAAGATCGCTTCCTGCTCTCTAAACATTTTTTTTTTTTAAACTTAGTATACTTAGTCCTCCAGGCGAGAGAATAGAAATGCAAAATTGGTGGAAATTGGAAAATTGGTGAGTTCGGTGTCACTTTTCGTTGAAGTTTGTAGATGCTTAAAACTATTTTCAACGCAATATGAACATGCAGCAACTCCACTTTTAGAAATACATAGTTCTATCAAATATATTTTTTAACTTAATTTCCAGAACCGAATGTTTTTAACAAACGATATAAATATTTGTATTAAGTATCTTACATTTATTTTATAAATGAATTTATACTTTTTAGTTCGACCTGTTATTAAATCGTGTTTTTTGTTTTTTTAAATATAGTATCAGTACTAAAGAAAAACGAAAAGGTAATTAGTTAGCCTCTTTTTTTCAAAATCTACGCAGACGAAGTCGCGGGTTAAAAATAGCAATCCATAAAAATTTAAAAAAACTTCATTCAAATCACATGAAGCAGAAATGTTTGTTAAAAAAGCTTGTAAGCTCGGACTTTCATTTTAAATTAAAATTAATTAAAATTTAATCAAAGGCTTTGAGCACAAAAATCAGCTTAAAAACCAACGAAACAGAAATGAAATGTAACAAGTAAAAGTGAGCATCCAAAGGGAAAATTGTTTTGCAAAATGTTTCATATATGTGAATGTGAATGAGTTGCGTTCAATTAACATTGTATAATTCCATGTTGCATTTAATTAAATTATTGAATACTAATACTGAATACTAATTAGTATTGGTACAACCTCTTGCAATAAAGAGATATTATAATTGTAGCAACTCTTGCAGATACTTAGCAAGCCGTTTCTAACATTTATTTGATTACGACCTCTTAGAAGAAATAAGAAAACGCACTCTTGAGTCTTTGTTAAGTATTGCACTTATCAAGCGTTAAATAAGACAAGCAGCACAAACTATTAAGACAGGCAACGATCCAAAAATAATATGCTGCATAGTCAAGTGTTTGTTTCCATGCTTTTGACAAACTGCCATATGCGCACGATAGGATGTCTTGCTCTTATCGCTATTATGTACATTCATGTTGTTTAGGCATTCGTGCCTGAAAAATAATATTTATCGTAAATATAATCTTTCAAATGGTGACTGTACAGTTGTACAGACTAAATTAAAAAAATAATTGTGGTACTTCGATATACGATTTAAGTGCTTCGATATGTGATTTAAATGTTCCGCTGCTGATCGTTAAAAAAGACACTAATTAAAGCAAACCTACATTTTGGTCACTCATGACGTCGTGGCGACTCTGAAACCCTATTATGCGCCTTCTCCGGAAGCTGCAAAGACTCTATATACAAATGTACTTACAAAAATCCGTTTGGTCAATCACTCCCGCATCACTATAACTCATCTTCAACGAAGGAAGGGCTGGTTTTATGAATATAACACCTTAGAGAGGGTTCGCATGTTTTTCAAATTTAAAAGAGAATAAAAGAGTCGAAATGGTTAAACTGAAAAGATTTATGTTTATAGTGTAAGTTAGTGACGTTCATACGTTCAGCCAGACAAACATGCTTATATCGACTCGACTTTTTTATGGGGATTCAAGCCTTTTGTGGTCTTAATTCGACCTTCATGGAACATTTTATTAGATTTGACGTAAAACACAGCAAACTCGAAATTTCTAGCTGAATTAACCACAACAATCCAATTTATTTTGTCTTACAAAACACAAAAAGTAGGTCTAGATTTGTAAGAGGGCTATCTCTTTTAGCGATTCGACTTGGACCTTTATGTAATATTTTATTACAAGTGACCTAGAATAAATACATCAAATTTGTTTTCCTTTTTTTTTACAGAGAAAAAGGGCACAGATTTTATTGTGTCTAACATATTTCGTGATCCAATTTCGATCGAAAAATACACCAAATTTGCTTGAATAAACATCAAAAATAATATTACTTTCACACAAAAACTCGAAAGGAGAGCTTGGTGTGTATAGTAAGTGCCAAGTGTGGTCTACCTCACCTTCACCTTTTTCTGTTCCATATACTTGCACAAACTTAATATACTACTTTATCATGGGTACAGTCGATGCAAAACGGATTGCTTACAGTAATGTTTAAGGTTAACTATTGTAAAGGAATAGTTGGAATACATGATTTGCCTAAGAAAAGTTACAAAATACACGGACAAAATGTGTCTTGTTGAAATAAATTATGTATAAAATAAAACAAAATGATTTTCACAAAATTAAATAATTCGACGCTTGTCTTGGACTATTAGTTCTGAGCAGGACCTCGAATGAATTTCGCTTAGTTTATCTGGCTGAGTGCAATAATTTTTGTTCTTTGTAAGCTATTTACTGAGGTCGATGATAACGCTTTTCATTTAACTGTATAGTTTCTAACTTTTTAGGCCCTGTACCGAGGGTACAAAAGCCTATTGGTTTTGTGCAAATGTATGTAACAGGTAGAAATAATGGTCGGTGACCCCACAAAATTACGCCCAATATGGTCAGGAGTGCTAGAGGAGCCGATATAGCCATGCCCGTCTGTCCGTCCGTCCGTCTGTATGAACGAAAGGATCTCGGAAACGGTAATAGATAGAGACTTCGTGTTTTTTGCATTCGACTAGGACTGCTCCGGAATTTACAAGTTTATTTTTAAAATTTTATTTTTGAATTTAAACGACCCCCTTTTCTTTTCATACATAAAAAAATGTTTTATAAGGCACTTATTCGTGCAGTCGGAAGTGGTCATAAGTTTGGTCATAAGCTGGGAAAATATTTAATGTGTTTGTTAGGAGACCTGAACTGGTACAGGGCCTCTTACAGTCGGTTACGCCTGACTGTATTTTCTTACTTGTTAATATATCAATAATGGCACTATTTACACAGGCCTCTGTAACAACGGACATTTTCATAAATATTATTCATTTAAATTTAAATGTAATTTTGTTTTGAAAAATAAAACCAATTATATTTGCTTGCAGAAAAACATGAGAAACACTTATTTAGGGGCGAGGCATCACCATCCGACTCGGGCCAAATTGAGTTAGATTAGTTCTACCGATCCCTTTGTTATCATAATTATCTATTTTTTCACTTTTTTGTGCGATAAATTTCAAATGTTGAGAACATTTGAACTTTAATTTTTTTATCATCCATTTGAATAAATCTATAGCTGAAGCGCATCAATAGCTTGTGACTCAAATCGTTTAAAGTTTTAGGATCTGATTAAACTGATTAAATGACAAAAAAATTTACTGAGTTCGAGAAAAGTTATTCGCTGGTTTTCTACATGTAAAATGCTGTGTGGTTTTCAGCTATATGTATTTGCTGGTGCTAAAATTTGATCAAATATATTAATGCAAAAATCATTAACTTCTTTGTCTATGAAAAGTTTTTCATCTGTTAAAGGCAAACAACTAATAAGAAATGCCAAACAATTATAACACGAAAAATTATTGAAAATACATTTGATATATGGCTTTCTGATTTTCACCATTCGAAAGAGCGACTCAAACGCTAGACGAAAAAAAAGGTTGACACTTATCCCAACTTTTTATAGACTAAATCACATAAAATGGAGATTCATATTTGAATATTTTCACTATTTCATTGCCTCTTCAGATAACTATTGTAGTATTCAATTGGATAATAGTTTTTAATGAATCTGATTGTTTGGATTGTTTTTATGAAAAATTTCAATCCAATGGCTATAGTGTATAATATGTGCCATTATCGCCAAGTAGTCTAGAAACTTACGGAACAAGACAACAACAAGAAAGTGAAGGTTTCGCTAGAAAAATTTATAAACTTAGAAGTGTAGAAAAACATTTCATATAACTTTGAAACCTTTCGCCAATTTAGAAAATCAATACTGAGCCTTTCTAATAATTTTTTTTTTGAAATTTAATTAATTTAATAAAAAGCGTCGCTAGAAATCGAAAAAAGTCTGAACTCAAATTTTCATAATTCGAATCGGATGTAATTGTTTCTATTCAATTAAACTAACAAAAAAAAAAACCAAAAAGTGCTTTTACTAAGCACTGTGCAGATATAATTGAAGTTATTTGATAATATAGATAAAAATAACAGCATTGTTTCATAAATTCGCTGACAAAATTTTGATGCATGGAGCAGTCTGTTCAGGATCAACCTCTTCATCATCTTTTTGCCCAGTGAAGGGAGAGACGGCGTTTCAAGTGACTTCGCAACCAGGCGGTAGTGACTCATGCGCAAAAGCGTGTGGCCTGAAGCGTTGCTTCAAGTTGCTTGCAAACACTTTTGTTTTGACCACGGATGTGCGGCACCAGCCTCCTGACGGGTCCCTCATAGCACCTTATGAAGGCGATTTGCCAGCCTACTGCAAATCTGCTGGACTTGGGCATCTAATGTTTTTGCATATTCTTTCCTGACTTTACGTTTAAGGCGAAGGAGGTCAGATATTATAGGAGATAGCTGAAGCTTAAAAAAAACTTGGGTACTATGTTGAATTCTCGTAAAGAAGAGCGGACTACAAAAATAGTGCGCAACAATAATTTATATATCTTGTTCACGTAGATTTGTGTAAATCATTTAAGTTTTAAAAAATAAACCATTGAATATTTCATCAAATAGAAGCTAAAAATGGCTTCATTTCGTCATACTTCGGTTCTACAATTGATACCTTCCAAATCTGTCATATTTAAATATCAAGATGCAGTAAGTGCCAATGACTTTGCATGTCGTGACTAAAAGAAAAATTTGTGGTTATTCATATCCTTTTCATGAATAAAATATAATTTTTAGCACAAATATGTTTTTTTTTCTACTGCGTTTACCATTAGACACGCAAATCCATTGTGATTGGAGAAACCATACTGATTTTATTGCTATTATTATATTTGATATTGTCAGAATATTTAAGTTTTGATGACGCGTGTCATGTTCTTTTTACAAATATCAAAAATTTTAAAATGGTTTAAATTTTGTTGTTTGTTTGAGATTTTATTGACTTTTATCTACCAAGTTTAATTAAAATAATTTCATTTGATGTCTGCTTTGCGGCTGATTAATGTATAAACATTTATAAACATTTGACTAATTTAATTCGAAACTACTAATAATTGAAGCATGACATTTTTTAAAAAGGATTTAGTATGACGCAGTATATGAAGCATTTCAGTATCTATTATTACTTTGTCAAGGTCCCTCATGCTTCATATTAGTATTCTTAGCATATTGTTATATTCTTTAAATGAGTTGAACAGATAAATTGAATTTCATTCCTGTAAGAAACACCAAATTCGTCATTTCAAGCTATCTATCGTAGGGCCATTTAAGTAGGATGATTTGAATACACTGTATTATCGTTTTTATATAGAAACGATCGTTCATCTGATTACCCTGTTTGCTATAAGTAGCTAGGCACTCGAGATTGGTATATTCTATATATACAATAATTTGTATCTTATTTTATAAAACTAGAATTCAACGTAAAACCACAAATATAAAAACTGTATTGCCAATATTTATTAACATATTTATGTACATATTTTAATATTGATAGTCAACTTTGTCACAAATTAAAATGACTTTTGAAAATAAATTTAACAACAGAAATATTGTAGCAAATTTTTAGTCCTGACAGCAAGTCATTATTTTTAACCGATAGAACTGAGCATCGATTGAATAGATTTCTAAAAACTACAATAAAAATTTAAGTTTATTGATATAAGAATGTAATATTTAATTTGTTTTATGTCTCGTAGACAGTTTTTATTACTGCATATAATTTTAATAAAATTTCTTTAAAAAAATATTTAGGTGTCATACATTTTGAACAAACCCACATTTTGGAAATATAAAGCTGAATATTTGCGTATAAGGACTATAGAGCAACAGTAATCGTTGAGCGAAGCCATAATGTCAGTTGAAGTTTTCGCTTTTTCCATGCGATTAAAGAATAAAGTAAATTTGTAGGTTCGATGTTCGACACCAGCATCAACCACAATGTTTGTTTGCATATTTAAACTGAAATTAAATTTAATTTATCGTATCAATAATTTATTAAAGTAATCATTAAAATTGACGGAAGTTGCCGATAATTTCAAAATAGACAATTAATTAGCTTTCATTTTAAATATGTAAAGTGAAAAGTTTGTGACATATGTAAATAAATATTTCATCTTTCGCCTTGGGTAGTAATAATTGCTTAAATGAAATATTAAATAAATATAATGAATTGTGATTATGGAAACCATTATAGGCTGTGATGTTGTACAATTTTGTGTTGAAAGTGTTATTTTCATTGAACTAGTTTAAAATATTTGAAGTTCTTCTCCATGACCTCAATTTGTATTAAATATATATATATATATTATAATGTACTCGAACATAGCGTCTGTCGTGACAAATAGACTTTTCGATTCCGAAGGATGATGTGGTAGAGCATAAATAAATGGATATATTCTAGATATAAACTAACATTATTTGTCGATTAAGTTGACAAAAATCGTACCTAACTAGATTCTTAGCTTATTACATAAAGACGCTTTGAAGTATGGGTAATAGATGGCGCAGTAGATTATATATACGCCATGTGTATTTGCGTCAATTTCAATGCTTCGTTATACACAGACCATAGTACTCCGTCTGAAATGAGAATAGTATAAATTTTATTTTTTGATGCAAGTCAAAGCATGCTATAAATTATATCAAACATATTTCAACGTACTTTTGATAAGAAAACACAGTTAGGTGTTACGAAATTAAACAATGTTTCAGGCTTAGTTCACGAGCTGGACTTCAATGACGATCCACGTTTGATCCCAGTGGAGGCCAGATACACTAAGACTGAAAAATTGTCTCTAAGTTCGGTCAAATGTGACCATTTTTCTCACTGTTTGCTTTGATTGCAATAAAGCGGTGCCTCCTACTTGTGCCCTGCAACTTTTTCTGTTCACTAAACTGAAAAGACCCATTAAAGTTTGGTTTAAGCGAAAAAAATAGGAATAGGGCGCATACACACATCAACAGATAAAATTTTCATAGGGAGGTGAGCGGATCAAAAATATTGCCAATCGGATGATATTCATCAAGACGTATTTCAGTGAATAATGGTAGGACAAAAAAGAAAATAAATGAAATTGTACCTTCAAATTGTCTAAGTTTTAAGTTTTTATTTAAAAACCAACAAAAACAAAATTTTCCAAGTTTTTGCTTGTTTCTTATGTTTAAAATTGCCTGTTGAAAATTTTATCATGAAGAGGGCCAGTGCACAACATTTATTTTATTAAAATCGATTCCATATTTTGGATGTAAAATTATTAAAAAATACTTAATCAAATGAGATGGCATAAAGGTCCTTATAAAAGTACAAACACGAATTTAGTTTTGAGTATATATAAGTACGTTAGTGCTATGCGGTTTCAAATTTCGAAAGTATTTCTGATCAACTCAATGTATATTATAAAAAATTTCAAACAAATAGAGGGAATACGGTTGTGAGTTCTGTAGTTTGAAGACACACTTGTTACATACAGACATTTACTTTATGGGGTCTCCGTTGTTGTCTTCGCTTGGTTATATACACGCTGGCATTTTAACAGACCTAATTTACCTTGCTACAAATACATTTTGTGCAGGGTATAAAAAGGAGCTTGCTTAAAAAAACTTCGAAATGGGTGAATTTTGAATGGTATACTGACATGGATAAATTATTTCGCCTTCTTAAGCTAATAAAGAGATATGTAAGAGTGAGATTCGTTACTGCTTCAATGTGT
>JAWNNP010000838.1:0-100774 GCA_035044805.1 Leucophenga maculata
TTTAACCTAATTAAACATAAAAAATGAAAATTCATACACTGCTCCTAACTTAAAAGTTAAAACAATTTGTTTATGACTGAATTTAAAAGAGATGATGAATCCTAGTCAATTTTACAGGATTCGTTGTTTATGGGATTTCAACTAAGTCGCATGATTTCGTTCTTTTTAAACGTCTTCGTAGACCTGCACTTTGCATTAGCAACGATGCTTCTTCGTTGGCATGATTGTCAATTCGTGATTAGTGCGCCTTTGCACGTTTTTTTATTTTGAAGACGACCATATATACATTAAGGTCACAATGAAGATCGCTATTGCGTATGTACCACGGATCATTACCTATGTTTCGAAGTAAAATGTTTTGGAATTGTTGAATGACATTTATGTTATTGTTTGCAGTACAACCCCAAAGTTGGGATCCATAAGCCCAAATTGGTTGAAATATTTGTTTGTAGAGGATAAGCTTGTTACAGATTGATAGAACGTCTTCCCACCAACCATTTCATCGATCTATATTTTATTTCCATTTCATCGCGTTTTTTTCTAACATGCTCATTCCAACGAAGTTTGGTATCAAGAGTCATGCCAAGATATTTTGCTGTATTCGAATGTGGTATTTGAATTCCATTTATATACAACGGGAGGTTTCGAATTTGCTTATTCGTAAAGTCAATATGTGTTGACTTTAAATTATTAAGTTTAATCCTCCATACTGATGTCCAAATGGATATTTGGTTTATTGCGTTTTGTAGTTTTTTCGTTGATTCCGATTCATCTTTTCCGATTGCTAGTATTGCGGTGTCATCAGCAAATGTAACAATAGTGGTTTCATCCGTGTGAGGTATATCGTGGGTATATAATAAATATAGCAGCGGACCAAGTATGCTACCTTGAGGACCTGTTTTTATGGCACGAAGTTCTGAATATTCAACACCATTTTTTATTCTGAAATAGCGATCAGAGAGATATGACTCTAGTATGGCAGCATATTCACTTGGGAAAATTGTTTTTATTTTGTGAATCAAACCTTCATGCCACACTTTATCAAAGGCTTGAGATACATCAAGGAACACCGCTGAGCATACTTTTTTGGATTCCAACGATTCCTCAATTATATGAGTTATGCGATGAACTTGGTCAATTGTAGAGTGGAAAGCGCTAAAGCCAAATTGAATGGGTTTGGAATTATATTTTCTTTTCTCGAATAATTGGCATAATGTTTTTCTGCAACACTTTTTCAAAAACCTTTGAAATTGTGGGTAGTAGTGATATTGGCCTATATGAGTTCGCCTCATTTGGATTTTTTCCCTGTTTTACTGTCATCATTACCTCTGAAACTTTCCAGATTTGTGGTACATAGCTTAACCTCATAGCAGCGTTAATAATGCGAGTCAACTGAATAATGCCTTTTAGTGAAAACCTGGAGCTTTTTTGGTTTTTAGTTCACTGTTAATTATTTGCACTACTTCTAATACAGTAGTTTTTGGTGTATTTCCGCATGGTTGGCAGTACGATGCATTGCTTATTGATGTGCCAGTGTTTGTGCCGATGTCTGTTTGAGAATATATTATAGATTTCGAAAGTACCAATCATGTGCAGACGTACTCATCATAACTGTTGAGGGGAGATATGTCCTGCTCGAAACCCGAACTGAATTATTACGGATTTTAAGACAAACACCATAAAAAACAGTTTATAGTTCAGGAGTTGGTTTCAGAGTTCCGCTGTACATGCGATCATGACCAAAAGCTTTATTCCGTTAAGCCTCCATATAATATTACTTCTGATAGCCTGTTGAGACTACTGAAGTGATATATTTAGCCCTTTTTTTAAAAAAATTTTAATATTTTTTGTACCTTTCTTTCAGAAAACCAATATTTTGAAGAACAATCGCTAAATTCATGTAAGTAACTTATTCAGTATCATAAAATTAAACACTAATCAGACTTTCCTTGAGCATTTGATGCCATTAGTTTTCTGCATTGTACCTGTATTCAGCAGAATCATTTGATTACTGATTGGCGTTCAAAACTTGATTTGATTTATTCATAAGATCAATGATCAGTGCACTTGCTGCTCGTGACCAGATAATAAGCTCAAAAACAAAATTTGTTTTAGTTCTCCAGAAAGAAAAGGAAACAAAACAAAATAACATCGAAACACTTTTCTTTTAATTTTTCATTTGGATTAACTCTATTTATCTGATTTATCAGGTACTTCTAATTTTGAAGAATCCGTCGTAGTCCCTGGTTTATACTGCGCAGTGTTTACATTTTTATTCGTAGCAACCTTATCCTTGACATCCTTAACACTATCCTTAGCAGGATTTGATCGCAAGAAATGTTCCAAGAGTTCTAAAGGATTATCGACATCATCCATGCTAAACGGAGGTTTTTTATCTTGCTCATCATGATCTGTTAAATCTGGAGGTCTGTCATAGCTTACAGTTTTTGAAGTTTCTTTATCTTCCTTCTCATTGTCGGGTTTGCTCATATACGGTGTGACTTCCTTGTTGAAGTTGGACTGTTCAGCTGTCTTCGGCTCATGAGACAAGTTTGGCGCTACTGAGACAACATTGTGTTGCTCCGTAGATTGTATTTGGTTTAAATTTTTCATATAAATTTGAGTTTCCAATGTCGGATTTGTACTGCTTACAGGCTTTTGTTGTCCTAAAACATTTTCATTTTGCGGAAGAGGTACTTTCCCAACCACTTCGATATTAGTCAAATCTTTCTGTTTCGTTTCTTTCTTCGTTTTACCTACTTCTTGCGATGCCACTGGATATTGGTATTCGAAATAATTTGCTGTGTTTGGTGTTTTTTCAGGCTCGACAGAAGTCAAAGGCTCTACATATATTGGCGGATTTAAAGTATCTGCAGCTATTTGGTTTTCAGCGCGTTTGAGATTTACACCCTCCAGAAAAATTGGAGATTTTAGATAATCAGCGGAAAGCAAAGGTATTTCCAATGGCGCAGATGGCATAGAATCTTCGCAGCGTTTCAAAAAACTAAGAATTGTGTTCAAGAACTCGTCGGGGCTATCGAAATGCACATAATGACCTGCTTCTATCCACTTGATTGACATTTTTGGAAAGTACATACGCATCTGTGGTTCATGTGACCTTTTGATAAAATTTGAACGGGTGCCAGCAATAAAGAGAACTGGTCCTGTAAACGGTGCTAAGTCTCTTATGCTCTCACTGTAGTTAACGAACTTTGACCAATTATCACCGATTGCACTCAAATTGTAGCCAAAATGAAACTTTCCATCGGCGTCTTTCTTCAAATCTTTTGAAAGTAAATAAGCATCGTGTTCGCTGCCAGTTCTTTCGGTTAAGACTTGTGCAGCTATTTTGCGTCCCTCGCCCAAAGATAATTCCCGCGGAATGGTTGCTATTAACCAGAGCAACAATTCAAGTAAGCTGGGTGAAACTCGATTTTGTGTTGGTAGTTCGACGGGCGAGGAGTCAACGATAATTGCGCTCTCGACAAGTTCAGGATGTCGTAGTGCCAGAGTCATCATACCGGTTCCGCCCATGCTGTGCCCGAGCGCAACCATTTTTGGCATATTACGGGTACGCATAAATAGCGCAACATCGGCTGCCAAATGATCACTGCTGTGTTCACGAGTGTGCGGGCTGTTGCCGTGATTACGTGCGTCCACTGTATACACTTTTCGAAAGGTCTTCTGCGCAATTCGATAGGCAATATCCATCCAGTTCTTCTGAGAACTAAGCAGTCCATGCATTATGACAACAGGCGTGATGTCATCTCTCGTGTGAGCCGATGCATACTCGGTGAACTTTAAGTGTACAGGTTTTACGTTTGAGCTGAACGAGCGTTTATTACCGGCGAAAAATTTTGACAATGGAAGTTTTTGAATTGTCCGAAACATTTCTGTGGCCCGAATACAGCAAATTTGCTAATTTAGATTTTTTTTTTGTTATATTTTTATTTTGCAAAATTTTTATCATTTACTTATTTTTAATACATTATTGACATTTGAATACTGTGAATGTTAGAAATAAGAAAATAATCATTTATATTTGAAGTGGAGGTCCGGGACAATATTTAATCCTTTACTGCTATTGCAAGTCAATCTATTTAGTGAAATGTGAGAGATAGCTGGTTTCTTTGTTGAGTAAAATTTTTTAGACAAGATCTTTAGAAGTGGCAAACAAATTTCGATACATTAGAGACTGAGTTGGGTATAGATTGTGGTTTCAGAGATAAACTTATTACATAGAATGTCTCAGCAATGATGCAGACTCATAACATATTCTGTACCATTAAAACCCTACTCTGCGGTTTATTCAAAACAGTGAATGAGACGAGCTTAAATTGATATCTCTATAATGTATTCTGAACATTAATGAAGTTTAAATTGAGGAAGCTAGCGAGATGTAGTGACTATACTATTTGTTTGCAAGTCTTCTTATTATTGTTAATCGCTGTAGCTGGCTGACCAATATGCCTTTTTGTACATTCCAAGCGTATAAATAGAAGATTCTAAACAAACAAGGAATTATCTATAAACTAGTAAGAATCGACTGGATCGAGTTAATACAGTACGAAAAGCCGAATCATATCGTACGCAGGGTCCTATAACTTAAGTTCCACGCTCATGTTTTGTATTTGATGGAACATAACAAGACTATTGTATTTTTAGTTGTTGAAACTTAAGGAAACCATCTTAGGGAATCTCTACCTTTCTTTTTTATTTATTAAACCTTATTCTTATTGCTACCTCAAAGGACGTAGGAAGAATGCCTACAACATTAAGTCCATCATTTCAACAAGCTTTACATCTTTTATGATGAACATCTTAGAAAAAAAGGTAATCAAACACATCACGGCTTAATTATTGTGGAATGAACCATTGCACAGAAATTAACATTCGAATAGATCTGGCCGACCCACCGAAACTTTTTTATTACAATTGAATTCATTAAACTTAAACGCGTTAAGAATTAGTCATTTACGTTTTTATGGCTATAGAAGGTTATTTGGGCAACACATTTCATACAAAAGTTGGAAGAGTAAAAGAACTTTAACAAGTTGGCAAGTACAACTGTTAATATTGAACGGAATATTAACCCAGCTACAACCGCAATTGTTTCTTTTAGCAGGAAATATAAATTACAAGTGAAGGTCACGCTGATAGATTTTTGCATTTGGAATTATTTTAAACCAGCGTACCACATGAAATATACAGACCAGATTCAAAATATTCAGTGAAGCCACAAATATGGGGCTTTATCTCTATAATAATGAACTGAACTGTATCTAAAAATGATCCGGCCTGTGATAACATATAGCGCCATTGTATTAACGGAAGGGCTAAACTAGCAGGAGCCAACCAACAACTGAATAGAATTCAGAGATTATACTGTATAACTACTATGTAATGCGAGCCTGTCGTAGTGCCGCACTTGTAGTTTGAAATCTTAGTGCTAACTTTTACATGCATCAACATACGGGCAAAGTAATTCATAGAATAGGAAGATATTATAGTGGCAGGGTGGCAAATGTCAAAAATCGAGTTAAAGAGCTTAAGACGGACGGCCACCATTTACTGCTTCACCGTAGTCGTTGAAGATGTTGTATGAAGAACAACTTTATTAGAAAGTTTAAAGAAGGGCTTAATGTTAAATGGTTGAAATGGTAAAACATTGCGTCGAGCTATAATATTAAACAAGGGGTAATGAGTGGTTTATAGATGACTCCCTTTCAGATAAAGAAACTGATGTGTAAGTTTTCGCTACTCGCACTAACTACTTTCAATCGCTAGAGAAATTCGCGGGTATCTTTGAGACAGAAATTTATGCGATAGAAAGATAAATTAAATCTTACTACAATAATAAAAATATTGCACTATTCTAAGGCGCCGCCCAACTGCCTTAGAATAGTGAAATATTTTGCACCAAATTTAAATGTTACCAGGTCTAAGCTAGTCTTAGATTCCATAGCTAAAAAACAAAAACGCGAATGTACCCGAAAATAAATAAGAAGTTGGCAAGAATGGTGCATCTCTATTCAATGGTCCAGAGCAATTTTGTGAACTCGGACCAGGTACTTCCAGAATCCTTGTAAGAGAGAAATAGAACCAACGCAAAAGATTTAAAATATGCATTGGGTACTAAAAAAAAACAAAAAAAAACATTTAAAAATAATGTCAGGTTTTCAGACAGAAAATTATTATTATTTTTATTATAAGGTAATAGAAACTGCGAACTTTGCAGGTCTAAAAAAACACTAATGTAAAATTGGTATGGAAAGTGACAGCACCTGTATATTCTGTTCAGAAGATGAAGCTTTGGCCTAACGAGGAATAGTGGTATCTGATGTATTTCAGAACGCATTATTACTTCAGACTATTCATGGGTCCGAACGATGCCTCATGGCATGGCATATAATCTCTACTACCCTCTTTAGCATCATAGAGAACCAGTTTGTCTGTACAAAATTTAGATGATTTATTGATCTCTTTTGCAAATATCTCAATAAGATTATCTATGAAGGGATTCTCGAGCTAGGTAAACCTGACAGTGGCATAGCAAATGTTTTTGTTTCAATGGATCATATATTTCAATTCTGGTAGGAGCTCTTAATACTTATATAGATATCAGGTTTGATTTTGTTAGATTTTGATAAAATTAAAAAAGGTTTCTCATACCCAAAACGTTAGGTTTAAATGTGGGCTACCCTTTCTAGTCGTATAATATGGGCTTATATAGAATATTTGTTGGCGTTTTTAGCTATAATAAGCAGAAAATCAAAAAATGTTCATGTAATAACTCAGAAAAGAGAGAAATTGGTTTTTATAAATGCGCTCGCCTAGAAAAATAGAGAAAAAGATTGGTACGTTCGTTCATTGCTAGTTATTTGAAGATGGAAGTGGAGAAACTGCATATCCAAACTTGAAAGCATTTTTTATAGTTTACAAAGTTTACCAAATGACCAGTCTATATCGACTTCAAATCTTTTACCATTTAGTGGTTGTATTCTCTTTGGACACCTAATTTATATATATATTTTATGGGATCTGACTCACCGCATTAACTTAATATATCCCTTGATTCATAGGGTATAAAATCCCAGATAATTTTGCTCTAACATCGTATTTATAGAGTATACTAGCTGTACCCGGCACGCTTTGCTGCGCCCAGTAAAAATTATTTTTATTACACAATATATTCTCGTCTTTCTCGACTCCAAGCACTTTTTAAAACCGATAAATCAAATAACTTTTTTTATATTTTAAACTATGATCTTAACTTGGTTACTTAATCCGATCCCATTAACATGTATACCAAATTTCATTCATGACTTCAAATGAATGCAAAGATATGTTGAATTTTTTGTGTATATTTGGGGTGGGGTATAGCCCCCTCTGATTTTGACCAAATTTAACACGATTACTTTACCCGATCCTATTAACATTTGTAATAAATTTCGTCTCCGTACCTCAGATGGATGCAAAACTATGTTAAATTTTGTTTATCGCTTGTATGGGGGGTGGGGCACAGCCCCCTCCGATTTTGACCAAACTTTACTCGAACACTCTCCTGAATGAACTGAAGATCGTCTGTGAATTTCAGCTCAATCGGTTGGATGGTTTTGCTTCCTATAAGGAACATACATACATACATACATACATACATAGATATTACAAGATTCATTTTTATATATATAGATATGGAGGCGAGTCACCAACAACTCCGATTTTGACTAAACTTAAAAATTGCTTCTCCCGATTCCGCAAACATATATATTAAATTTCATCACTGTACATTAAATAGTTGCAATGTTATAACTTATTTTTGTTTATGGCTTATATGTTGATTGGACATAATCCTCTCAGATTTTGAAAAAATAACCTATTTTCTTTTCCAACGATCCATCTATTTCTTTACCAAAGATTGATAGAGTTATTTTCATCCATCCATTCATTCATACCTTCACATATCTTCACTAACTTTGGCATATATGATATTAGTAAGATGCAACTTTATACTTGGGAATACCCAGTCAACTTTCTCTCATTTTGAAGTGAATGCAACGCAATTATTTAAATTTTCCAAATGCTCAGTATTTGTTAAATCATTACTTTCTGAGTAATAAGGATAAGTGAGAACAATATAAATCGTCAGGCGTACATATAGCAATACACGAGGTTCCCTCAAGAAGTTTCTGCACATTCCTGAGCAGAGTATAAGAAGATTAATCTATCGACTTATTCGGTTCAGAGAAGTAGAAATAGATTTCATTGGTTATTGGGTACTAAATTACATTAAAAAATAATCACAACTGATCAAAAAAAAAAAAAAAATCTTAATAAATATGTTCGCATTCCTGAAACCACACGAGATGACTTACATTTTAAACATTTCTAAGAATATTCATGAAGTACGAGTATGATTCGCCAAAATTCGTATAACACAGACACAAATTATTTTACACAAAATGCTAAATAAAAATGGAATTGCATTCAAACGAAGAGGGAGAACAAAATTGAGTCAAATCTATTTTTAAAAATAGTTGCAAATTTAAATACTTTTCACACGTCATAATTTTCAAGCAGACAGACAGACAGACAAAAAGCAGCGCAATCCTAATTTATTTTTGCTAAAAATAAACAAACTGACACCGCAAACTTTCTTAAAATATTTCGCATATTTCATTTTTCAAAGTGCGTGAGTAGCTCTTAAATAAAATTTATCTTTTTAAACGAATTTTTCATAGTATATTTAATTTGTTACGAAGTATGTAACATATAGTGTTGCATTAATCAAATCGAGTCTTTAAACTATCGAAAAATGTATTAGAACTGTTTCTCCCCATAACTTTCGAGAAATACTCCTATCTGCTATACGGTGGAGTTTCGCAATACACAATAATAAAAACAAATTCTACAGAAATTATATCTCTACCATTAAATTGTTCGACTGTGCGGTGATGAATGAATCAGTCAGATTTTATTATAGAAGAAAAATAACTTGATTTCAAACTGAATATGAATTATGACTAAATTTCGAAAAATATTGAGGCGTATTAACAATTAGACCCTATTTCATAAAATCTGATTTAAAATATAGGCCCGCCATCTATTGAATGAACTCCTTCGGATGTGTATTTAATTTAGAGTTACCCACGCCACACATGGCTTTCAATATAAGCAAGTTTTAATTGTTTATATATACATATGTAAATATGTAGACATGTCCAAATTTTTCATAAAATAACACATTTTTTGTCTTCACGATTTGAGTTAAAAATAAAAAAAGAAATTTGCTCCAAGTGGGAAAGATTTGTTTAATTTTTTATATTTTTTATTTTTTTTTAACACAAATTGATTAATTGTTGCCGCTTTTGTGGCAATTTTTAATTTTTGGTTATTATTGCTAAGAGGGCGTTTCGGGTTTGCTTTTATTTCTGCATTTTTCGCTTTTTTCTGCTTGTTCAAATGTCATAATACTCAACATCATCATCATCTTCATCATCATCATCATCGTCATTACTAATTCAATAATGAGCTACGAAGATTTGAAGCGCAATAACAACGACTTTTGACAGATTTTCGTGCAATATTTCAAATTTGTGAAAAATCATTTTGCCGCATCGCATGTTTCTTTTAAAAGCTTAATTAATTTGTGGTAATTTTTTTTTTTTTTTGGTTGTTAATATTTCTATTTAACAACAAATTAAGTTACTCAGCAACACATTGAAATACACAAATTTCATTTGGTATCTAGTTCACATCTTATCACTTGTTTAGTTGTTATCTTTGTATCTTATATCTCTTATCTTAATGCGTCTTATCAAAATCTTCTTCTTCGTTTGCTTCACTTCCAGTCAGCGAGTTAATGGCGTACTAAATACTCGTAGTATCTATGCACAGCGTGATAATTAAGCTTATTAAGATGTCTTGTTATTTAATTACCGTCAGGGTCAGTGTGAGATTATGTGTTCCATATGGCTGGTGATGTGTGATGAAAGAGGTCAGGCAGTACACTGTACAAATGAGCAGCAATGGATTTCATAATATCTCAACCAAACTTAACATGCTTTTAATTTTGGGTGCAAAGTCCATTGGGAAAAAATACATACAGATGAACATAGAACCTCCTCCTCTTTGAATTCGGCTAATAGGTCATTCTCGACATGCTTCACCTCTTTAGGCAGAGCTACGAAACAATAGCGGAAGTCAATAGATTCACTTGATAATCGATAAAATTTATGAAAAGTTTGTCAAAAAACTTTGAGATCCACATTTTTAATATGAAGCGTTTTTAATTTTGGAAGATATTTTTGTGGGGGTATAATATATCAAATAACCATCATATATAGAAATTAGGTTTGAAACAGAAGAAAAATAGCTATCTGAAACGAATGCTGCGCCCGATATTACTCTAACCGGGTTTTGAAATGATTCGATGAAAACTGAGAGGCTATTTTATTTATTTAGATAAACACAGACAGACAAATGGTTTCGGTCAGATCTAATTTCTCCTAAACGTTTGGGATAGGGCTTTCTCTAAAAAAGGTTAGTTTTCTTTGTTTATGAACAAGAAGAAAGAAGGGATAACAAGATGAAATTAAGAGAGACAATGTGTGAAAAAATGTAGAGCTAAAATAAGCTTGGAGCAATAGTAAGCAATGAGATAAAAAGATAGAATAAAGAAACTAGTAAGAAATAAAGATCTCTTGGAGCATAAATTCAAAGAGAGAACTTAAAAGAGAGAGCGGGAGAAGGAATAAGCGGCAAGTTTGAAATAAATGTAATATAAATAAATTAATATCATAAAAAGAATTGATAGATTTCATGGAAGCCCAATTAATTTTCGTTTTCAAAAAAAGGGTGTCCCAAAATTTACGCAAGATTTGAATTAAAAGTAAAAACACTGGTCACTGGTCGATCTTTTTGGTCTGAAGCCACACTGATATCGTCCTATCAGTGAGTCGGTATAAGGCTTCAACCTATTACACAATACGGTCGACAGAGTCTTATATCCAATGGAAAGAAAACTTATTCCACGGTAGTTGGCGCAAACAGCGGGGTCTCCTTTCTTAAAGATAGGACAGAGAACACTGAGATTCTAGTCATTGGGTATGCGTTCATCGGACCACATTTTGCATAAAAGTTGGTGCATACTCCTAACCAACTCTTCACCGCCGGTCTTAAATAACTCAGCTGGCAGCCCATCAGAACCTGCCGCTTTGTTATTTTTCAGCTTTTTAATAACTGAATTGACCTCGTTATAGTCCGGTGGCTCTACAAATATGCCATCATTAACTGGTGGTTCCGGTGTCATTTCTCTATCGGTGGAATTGTGCGCTTCATCGCCTCCGAGTAGGTTGGAGAAACGACTCCTCCAAAATCTCAGTGATTCCTGTTCATCCGTTAACAGATTTCCATTGTCATCCTTACAGAAAGTTACTCCGGGCTTAAAACCTTCAGTCAGACGCTTGACCTTTTGATAGAATTTTCGAGCTTCATTTCTGTTATGTAACATCTCAACATCTCAAACTTCCGCCTTCCTTGCTCCTTTTTCTTGCGTCTGAAAAGGCGTTTCTCCTCTCTCCGTTTCTCTCGATATCGCTCTCTAACAGCTCGCGTTGCTTCCGACTGCAGAGTTCGCTGAGCCTAGTGCGTACCTTGGCTGCAACAAGATAGTGACAAATCGATTAAACCGCTCTCAAGATATATGCTTAGCAAGGAAAATTATTTAATTTCTAAAAAAAAGATGACTTTTAAAATTTCGAATTTTTATGCACATGTTCCCAACATATGTTGACGTGATCCTCCATTTTACATTTTAGTGTCTATTTGACAGATATAATTGTTAGATTTATTCTGGAGAGCTGGGCATTTCTGGAATCTGTATTAAATGTTGTGTGAAAAATATAATCGATTGTTCCAGCGCATATAAAATGTCGACTGCGGTATATGGCGACTCAATTTAAAAATTAAAAATGTTTGTAAGTTGTACAAACTCTTGACAGAAGACCGAGAAGATGTTTATGACAATACTACGCACATTCACAATCGGTGAAAATTTAATCGTCGATTAATGAAAGAAGTTGCTGAGGTTGCCCGCATATCGGTTGGCTCATGTCATGAACTTTCTTCGAAGTGGCCAAATTTTTACTAAGAGACTTACAAATTAAGAGCCCGGACTTGTGGCAAAATAATTTATGGCTTTTGGCCCGGAAATATTTTTGGGAAAAAATAAAGACACTTATTTTTTAACACATGGTGTATAATATAAGTGGCCGAAAATCCAAAATAAACCAAGCCAAATCGATCGTGTTATGTGACTACTGGCTGCATCTTGTTGAAACCACTTATCACCTATTTCAAAATCTTCAAAATCATCCCAAAAAAGTGGATTCTTGACGGTTACCATCCTGCAAGTATTATTTTCGAAATAAATAGACGCAACCAAACGTTAATGCGATGCATGTAGTGAGTTATTGTTGGTGTAATGGGATCTCTTACATCATTTAAGCCCAAAATATGAGAATATTGTTTTTTGAAGTGCCCACCGAGCTAGAAATACCCTCAACGCCGTACTAAAAATTATTATCGCCATGTTTAGTCCTTAATCTCAGACAATAAACTAATGACGTTTTGAATGAAAGACTACGAATGCAAGCCCTACGGTTCTAAAACTATGAAATGGATAAGCCTATACGATATATATTCAACGATATATTATTTCAGTTTCGATCTTGATTTTGATTCTGATTATTGTCTTAATTCATACTATATATTGTCAACATGTTTCAAATCAAAGTCTCATGAGTGTTAACCACTCACATTAACCTTTTTTTTTTGTTCGCTTATATATACGATCGCGATCCCGGCAGTATCGGTTATTTTGAAATTTTTACTGTGGGTAATGGGGTTTTATAGTCTTATACCCATCTATAGAGTTCAACCAAATCCGAAATGAATTAGATAAGACAGTATGCTCTTAGGAAAATAATATATCATATCAAGACCAAACACTCCGTAATGCTGATTTAAATAAGCACCTCAGGTTTAATCCGTAGAAAAGGCAAACTCTTTAGCATTTACCCGTATTCGGAGAGCATTTAACTGAAGCTTTGGCTGACTAACTGTAGAATCTGTTCTTGCCAATTCTAGCAAGCTCAAGTGGTATAGATACAGAATCCTTCTTAGAAGCTGAACTATCTGAGTTGCTACCTATCTCTTCAATTACCCCGGATTATCCGGGTTTACATCATTAATCACTTTCTGTCCCTATTGGAAATATGCAGTGGTTATGATTGTTCCGAAACATGGCTAGGCAGAGATTCTTGTTGGGGCTTACAAACCAATAAGTTTGATATCAAGATATTTCTAAGATAATTGAGGAAATTTTTCTTTGTAAAATATTATAAGTTCTAGGAATGTTTGGCTACAAGCGAAATCATGGTACTATAGAACAAGTCCACCGAGTTCTGCATATCATAGACTGCTTTGAAACTAAAAAGTAGAGCTCTGCTGTTTTTTTAATGTTTAGCAAGCATTTGAATGCGTTAAGCATGAAGCGTTACTCTGCAAACATAAATATCTACTCCTACCGGCTCAGTACCTTTTGACCTTAATCCTTATTCTCTTAGCCGTCATTTTATGTTCGTAGTTCGAGATGATCGTTAGGACTTTCGCTGTATTTGAGCTTCAGTTCCTCAAGCTTTGTTGTTTAAGAAAGGAGTATAAACAAACTTTATCAAACTTCTGCCCTGGGCTGAATGTGTTTAAAGAATTGTATGCATAACTAGTCGAGTACATTTTGATGACTTATTTATTTATTTATCTATTTAATAAGGCTAATTGCGCATGTCGTCGCAGTCATTTCTTTGTCTAAAAATAAAGCAGAAGAATTTAAGGAATGCGCCGCAAATAAATATTTGAGAAAAATACGATATAGAATGTACTTGAAAAAGCTTTCAGAGCAAACTGAACTTAATTACGCGCACATCTTAATAAATAATTGCGGATTCTATTATTTATTTGTCCAACAAATACGCGCAATCAGTTAATGACTAAATGGGTGATAAAGCGCGAAGTACTTACACACGAGTATATATGAGTTAAATGTATTCCCCTTCTGAAGATTATTCAATGTAAAATTCAATTAAAACGCCTGGCGTTGAGCAACGAAATCATCAGCAGCATCTACATCAAACTTTATGGCCATCGAAATATCATAAGAGTTTTGACATGTTGCCAACGTTTTGCTGTCGGCTCCATTACGGCTCGGCCTGTCTGGCGTGGAGGACGGACACTGATCCGTCGACCGCCGCTTGCTGGACACCGCAACTGAAGAGCTGTTGATGATTGTCGGTTGAGTGCTTGTCTCGGACGCGGCTTCTTTGGTCCGGCAACAATAATAACAATTAAGCGCGACTGTTAAACCGAAGATCCAATGATGCCAAAGTTCTTCAGTTTGAGTTCTCAGCTTAATGCGTACACCATATATTACATACAATAATTTTAGCAGCTCATTCGCATACGATATGTGGCAACACCTATTTTTTTTTTTTCTTTAAGTTTTCTTTCCTCTTTTTTTGAGCTATTTTTATCGGACGCATTTTTTCGCCTCTGTACATATTTCTGTTTTGTGTTTTGACTGACAAGTGACAGAGTTGCAGAAAAATTCATTTTAAAGCGTGCAACACTTTGTGTCGGATATTTGTTGAAGAGTAGTCTTTGCCCCGGCTGTTGCTGTTGCTGCTATTTATGATTAATCTTCTCGTCGTTTCACCGCCAGATCAGCAACACCTACTTCTTTCATAGATTTCTTTGCTATTCTTTTTTTTTATTTGGGTTTCTTTGCTTTATTTAAGGCAGCGGCAACAATTCCACTCGGCATCATAAATTTTTCATATCAACTTGAAACCGAAAAATTGAAATTGAGACTCCGCGCTGCGCAGTGAATGAGAGTGATTATTGTCTTGGTCAGCGTGCAATCCATCGGATCGCCACCAAATGATTGCAACGTTTCCATTTGTCGCTCTGTCCACAAGTCAGTCTGTCCATCTCCACATCAGCGAATTGTTCCATTGCCTTCATGGTGTTACATGTTGGTGGCGATGGCGATGGCGTCTGCGAAGGTGTCTTGTTGCGCTTCTCGCTGTTCGTTTGTTGGCACCTTTTAATGTTTTGGCATTCATTATTAATAATTCTCATTTATTTTATTTAACTTTCCAGCAAGGATCTTGTCTGCCTCTTCCGTTTATATATGCGTTAAATTATTTAAAGAGCAATTTTTCAATTTTATGCTGAGATCTCCATTCTTTGTTTAGTTATGGATATGTACGATATGGTTGGATATAATCTAACATTTGTCTGGTTTTTAAAGTTTAAATTTTTGAAAATTTTATAAAATAAAAAGCTTGAACTTTTGTAGAAACATTAAAGAAACATCAACTCATAACTTACAAAAGTTTCGAATATATTCTACCGTCTGAATAAGGCTTAAGTACTATGAGGATAGCTTTGAAAGTATGAAAACCAGATGAGCTTTTTCAAAGTATTCTTCTTTTGCTGGACTCACCCGATTTTCAACTTTTTATCGCATTTATTAAAAACAAGTAAGGAAATTTCAGTCGGGCGTAACCGACTGTAAGAGGCCCTGTACCAGTTCAGGTCGCCTAACAAACATATTAAATGTTTCCCTAGCTTATGACCAAGCTTATGACCATTTCTCACTGCACGAATAAGTGCCTTCTAAAATATTTTTTTGTGTATAAAAAGAAAAGGGAGGACGGAAGAAACATACATCGTTAAAATTCAATTGCTTATAAAATCGTCATTTATTATCCGATTTTGATGAACTTTTTGGATTTTGGCTAGGAGGAACGTTATACTGGCATACTTTTTCTTTTTTTTTTTGGGCCGAATATTTTATTAGCCTTGAGGGTGGTTTTATGGGAAAGGGGGGTAGTACCGTTGGTACTCTTATGTCATGGTGGATTCAAGCAGTTTTTATGTACCATGAAGCATTTATGCAAAGGCGGAGAAGTTTGGACTGAAATGTTCCAGATTGGACCATATTTCTTTTAGGACTGCTTTGTAAATAAATATTTTATTTTCTGTTGAGACTGATGAGTTAAGTCCAAGGAGCCAATAAAGATATCTAAGTCTCAGTCCAAGTTGTTTACGCTTTGTAAATATGTGGTCGCGCCAGGTAAGCCGCCAGTCTAGGAGTATCCCTAGATATTTAGCTTTATCTGCTTGCAGCAGTGGACAGTTGTTTATGTGTACTGGCGGACATGTGTTTCTCCTAAGAGTGAAAGTTACTTGCAAAGATTTTTGTGCGTTCACTTTAATTCGCCATGTATCTAGCCACTTGCTTATGGTTCTTAGGTTAGCTAGCAAGTTACGGGATGCTTGCATTGGATCCTTGTTTTTTGCCATGATTACAGTGTCATCTGCAAAAGTAGCTGTATTTGTATGTTCTGACAGAGTTCTGAGGTCCTCTGTGAACAATGTGTTTAGCACTGGATCTAGGACACTGCCTTGCGGTACCCCGGAGTTTATTTGCTCCAAATCTGTTAATACGTCTTAACTTTAACCACAAAGTACCTATCCTCCATGAATGACTTTAAAATTTTATACGCGTGGTGAGGGAGAGACCGTTTCAATTCATAAAGCAAGCCAGAATGCCACAGCTTATCAAAGGCTTGTGATACATCGAGAAAAGCAGCTGTGCTGTATTCCTTTCGTTCCAGTGTAGCTCTCGCATATATATTTACTCTTTCAACTTGTTCAATTGTTGAGTGATACTTGCGAATACCAAACTGTTGCGAAGGTATGAGTTGCTTCCTCTCAATGATTGGCCTAAGCCTTGTAAGCAAAAATCTTTCAAATACTTTGGACATGACTGGTAGTAGACTTATCGGCCTGTACGAAGATACCGATTCTAAAGGTTTGCCTGGTTTTGGTATGAGCATAATCTGCGCAAGATAGAGTTAAATAACTGCGTTATAACTCTATATCCATATTCTGGAAGTTCCTTAAGGACTTTCCCAATGATCAAATCATAGCCTGGAACCTTGTTACTTTTTATATTATTTATTGTTGCTTTAATTTCTCCCTTTTTAAATTTCTTTATCGCGATATCCATTTGAAAAGGAGAGTTTATGTACTCCTGGATATATACGTCCAATTCTGGGTTTGTGGTGGGTAACGGTTTAAATACGGTGGAGAAATGCTGAGCAAAGGTTTTGGTTTTATCCTTGGCATTCCTTGTCCAATCTCCAGTTCTCTTTTTAATTGGGGGCACATAAGAAACAGGTTTAACAAAGTTTTTTTATGGTTTTCCAGAGTGAGTAATCAGTCGCTTTTGTAGGTGATAAGCCAACAAGATATCTGGTGAGCTCAGCATTGTTCTTCTTCTTTAGAATTTCTTTTAACCTTTTCACGGCTTGATTGAAGCATCTCTTGTCGTTGTGATTTCGTGTAAACTGACATATTTTTCTCACGAGTATACCTCGATATAGTCATTGATGACCTAGTTTAAAAAATTCAGAGCAAACAATGAAAACCCTAAGGGGGTGTTACTTAATACTGACTCACGGTAAAAAGAATAGAATGTAACATGTCCATAAAGAACTTGAAATCAGCTTGCATATTCAACCTGAATATATCTATTGCCTTCAAACCCTTTCAATATATATAATGTTGGAATACATCTCACTTGCGAAATGAAGCGTTTTGATGATAATGTTCTCAATATGTCTTTCAATTAGTGTCGTAGTTCTCATTTGGAGTTCATTTCTTGGAAGTTTATAACATGCTTAGAATTTATTTTAAGTGTTATCCTTCCCGGTCAAATTTATAAGTTTCTAGCAGTAAATCCTGGTGTTGTCAGCATAGAATGTATACAACTCGTGTTTGTTGGAGTCCTTTTATTGAAAAATAAAATTATATCCAAATAAATTTTGGTCCATATAAACATTGACTCCGTTTTCTTCTTAGGACCAAATTTTTTCCAATGTCATTGAAAGATTTAATTAAGTCGTTCATGTGTTAAGTAAATAAATTTGAAAATGGTCGGACGAAAATAAAAAATGTCCCATATAAAGATTGAGGAATGAAGTTTGAGCCGCAATCTTGACCATATGGCAGTAGCATCGTTCTTTGAAGATGGATAGTTATACTTGGTAAAAAATTTATTTATTTTTGATATCGAGTAATACAGCCGAACAAGCTGTTTAAAAGTCAGTCTGATTCTGAATGTTATTTGGCTCACTTTTTCAATTTTGTTCTTTTCCCGAAATTCAAACTGTTGCGTGGGAAAAATATAGTAAGTTTCCAGATGTAAGTTTGTGCTGGAGTACTTTTTTTAAACATTTTTGACACTCATTGAAGCAAGCTTATTCGTCTGTGATATTGTGGCAGTTTATTTTCCTTGCCTGGCTTGGTTATCAATTGGGAAATGGCCGATTAGAAACATTGCATTAAAAAGCTTCACTAGGAACCGAAAGCTAATTCTATAGTTTGTTGGGATGTGCCCGAAATTTACTCAAAATGCAGTATTTAAGGGAGTAAGGTTACTTACATATTTAATTATTTGCCAATTACTACAAATCAGTTGTTTAGGCGATAGCGTTGCGAATTGTTCAAAATAAATCTCCTAAAATTATATCAAATCTCTCATTCTTCTACTCTGTATGTTCATATATCAAAAATGATTCATTTCTTAATTGGTTCTGTTATATTCTACAAATAAATAGATAAAAAATTGAAGATTTTATTAAAATTGAGTTTCCTATTCAAGCGAATTAATGAACAAGCCTCCACAAGTGCCTTTTCATCTCAGACACCTAATAATTTATGCGGCTATTGAGAATCATAAAACAGAAAACAAGCCAAATAACAAGAAAATAATGTATCTACAAGATATTCAAAGAGATGAAACCTAAAAATAAATGCCAAGATGCACAAATTTGATAAAAGATTTTAATTTTTTATTAGCACCTAATAAAACAATTTAATGTTTATACAACGAGTATCGACACAAGTAATCTGCAGCAACATCAGCTACAGCCTCCGTCCCAGAGACAGCTTAGTTAAAGAAAGGTCATTTACATCTTCATCCCGTATGGTTGTCGAAGATATACGAACATAAAAAAGACAAGCGTGCGAGTTGTTATTGTACAAGCGCTCCGATTCGATCTGATTCGTATCGATAAGGCACGAGATACAATACAACATGCAGATACAACAATGCGATACGAGGAAGCTACACTTGATCAAGAGATGCGATAGGCGGCGATGATCTCAGGAACTGAGTAGTAATTCCCAGACGCAAAGTGAGCGTGCAATTAAAATAAAAAATAAAAAAAATCGCGTGTGCCGGCTGCTATAAAAATAAAACACGTTTTCACGCTTTTCTTCGACGCAGAATTCGAAAAAGAATCCTATAGCGTTGCGCTGGCATTGTTTAAACTAAAATTCGATGAAAATGTCAGCGTGGAGAGGCATCCGAAATTGATTTTATTTTCAGCCGAGCGAACGGCATAGCTGAAATAGCATTTCACTTTGTGTGTTTTACTTTTATTTATTTAAACATTTCAATTCGATCGAAACGAAGCGAAATAGAAGCGAAATAGTTTCCGAATTGTTCATGAATTGTATCCGCGTTGCCATATCGCTGCGCGTATTTGTTTACAAGTTCATAAATGACTTTCAAACAACGCAGAAGTTGAGACGCAAAGCAGGGTAAAAATGAATTGAATTCTGTATTCTTTCGTGGAAGATAAACAATCAAATTAAAATGTATTATCAGTGTTGACAGCGAAAATCGGCGGCCGCGTTTGGTAATGCTAAACAGATACAGATACAAATAAAAAGCGCTGTTCATTCAATTGAATTCTGTTCGAGTAATGACGGCCGTCACCTTCAATCGATCGCTCGAGCCGGCTTCGTCATCATCATTTTCTGCGGGCCACACAGCTGCTTCATTATAAAGCATTATAAACACCCGCGCTGCGCTTCCGTCCCATGCGAACAATAGCATCTAATTGCTCGGTCCACAATAAAAGTGTTGCATTTAGATACTTTGTATATTTTCTTAAAAGTGAAAAGAGTTCCGTGCAATATGCCTGCCATATACATATACATACTCGTTTATTGTTAATGATACTTGCGCCGAGACCTTGAACTTGTGCATATTTTTAATGGAGTAGGAATGCAATTTGAGATACAATACAGCTGATAGCTCTGCACATGGTTCAGTTCATGATAATGCATCATTTGCATTAATTGTCTGAATTGTAATCATTTAAGCTAAAAGGAAGTATTCGTTTGGAATCAAGGTGACCGAAATATTTTATGATGTATTGAAATGTAAATGATTTTTATTTCTTAATAAAAACTTTGTTCTTAGTCTGAAGACTAAATGGATACTAAATAATTAAAAAATAATATTGCCCAAAATCGGTTTAAGTGACTTTCGCAATAAATGACTAAAATCCTTAGACATCATATCATAGTGTGAATTGGTATTGTAAGATTTTCAGAAATCTTGTAATACACTGAAGATACCATCGACACGAGTCGCTCTTAACGTCTGTCTGTCTGTCTGTCTGTCTGTCTCAACCTCTGTTACTATGTTTCAATTTAACAATTTTTAAAAATGGGAGCGTAAACAGTAACAGAGGCATTTTAGAATCTTTTGAAAACTTATCATGACTATCTCTGAAAATTCAAGAGTTTCTGATCGATGGTGCTACTAATTTTGTAGATTTACCATTTGTAGCAGTGTCGACTTCATTTCCAAAATAAAATATACTTAATGCTCTGATATTAGCAGTAAAAATCTTTATACATAAAAATAGAAATGGAATGAAGTAGAAAAAAGAAAAGGTTCTAATAGGACTGCTGAATGATAAAGTAAAAGAAAACAACGAGGTCTATAAAAATTATATTACTGATAGAAAGAATATTGTTGAAATAATGATTTTTCTGATGTATCGCTTGGGATGTGATTCCCCATTTTTAGGAGTTATCCTAACCCGAATCCAACACCCACTGTTTGGTTTTTATAAAACAAAAATTTTCATTAAACTAAATCAACTCGAAACGTTGTTATTGTGATTTCGGAACATAGTCCACAACGTTTAACTTACGTTTAGGTTCTTAAGCTCGACATCTTTTTGGTTTTCGTTCGTCCACAATTTAAATCTATGAAGGGACCTCTTTTAGTGGTCTGATATGGACTTACATTGAATATTTTCATTGGAATAAAGATTCACCAAGTTTGGAATTAGAAGCTAAAATAACAAATAAAACGAAATTTTTTACTAGCATTAAATACAACCTATCTGATGAAGGAATAAGGAATATTAAATATTCAAACAGAAGATTAAGTATGTATTAACTTGACTTTTTGTAGTGGGCGTATCTCGATTAGTTGTCTGATTTGGACCCTAATACAAAATTTTATTAGCTGAATTAAGCACAACAACATACTTTATTTATAAAAAAACCATGAAAGGTGGGACAGATGCTAAACCTTCTCCAAAAACTCAGAATAAGGAGTAGGTTTGCATGGTTATGGGGTGACGCTCGCCGCCCTCTGCATTTACCGAATAATCCTCAGCTTTTTCCTCGACAAAGTTTTGGCGAACCGACGTTGCAATCAGCACGGAAAGTTGCAGGTGACTGGAGTGTAGTGCGTTTTGAATCTGAGACAACAGAAAATAATCGCGTCAGAAAAACATTATTCCCGATAATCTTTATACACCCTCTGCAGTGCGTGTAAGGGGTCCAAGTATTAAAAGAAATCAAATTAGTCTGTTTTATCTACATGAAATTCACGGTATTCCGTATTGTCCCAACTAATATAAGATGTATAAATATAATTCATACAAGGTATAACTTACTTTACTTACTTATGTGGCTATCAACCGTCTGCCGGTCATGGCCGCGTCTAGGAAGGCGTGCGAGCCTCCATAATCTTGTGCGCGCTATCACCAGTCGTTTTGAATGCCAAGTATGGAGAGATCTTTCCATACCTGGTCATTCCATCGAGTGCCTGGTCATCCTTTATGTCGGCGTCCACCAATGAAGTTTGGATCCCCATGTAAACCATGCGTGCTGGAGCTCTTTCATCCATTTGAATGAGGTGCCCAGTCCAGTGCAGCCGATGGAATTTTATGCGCTGGACTATGTCAACCTCATCGAATAGCTCGTACAGCTCGCGGTTTATACGGGACCTAAACTCGTCGCCGACTCTGATAGGACCAAAGATCCTGCGAAGAATCTTCCTCTCAAAGGCTTCCAACGCTGTCTCGTTTGACTCAATCACGGTCCATGCCTCTGCGTCATACAGAATGACCGGGAGTATCAGCGTCTTATATATCTTTATTTTCGTCCGTCGAGAGAGGGCTTTACTTCTCATTTGCTTGCTCAGCCTAAAAAAGCATCTGTTTGCAAGCGTGATTCTTCGCCTAATCTCCATGCTGTCTTTGTTGTTACTGGTTATCTCTGTTCTAAGATAGACGAAGTTTTCTACAACACTGAAGTTGAAATTCTCCATCGTCTCTGACCGTTCAAGACGCATTGACGGAGTGCGAGAAGACTCCAAGTACTTCGTCTTGTCCTCGTTCACCGCTAGACCCATGAATCAAGACTGTTTTTCAATCTCCGAGAACGCCTTGCTGACTCGCCGTTCCTGCGTGCCGATGATATCGATGTCATCGGCGTAATCGAGCAGCATCACTTCCTTTTGGAATATCGAGCCCGACATACTCTGTATGTACGGGCATTGGCGTAGGATGTATTCCATCAGGAGATTGAAAAAATCGCACGATAAAGCATCGCCCTGCCTGAAACCTCTCTTGGTATCAACGAGTTCAAAGAGGGTTTTCCCCACCCTGACATCATGCTTAGACGAACGATCTTTGCTGGAATATCTAGTGCAGACAGGGCGTTGAAAATCTTCGATCGTATCGGCGTTTCGAAAGCGGCTTTGTAATCGACAAATAGGTGGTGAGTGTCTTTGTTGAACTTACGGGTCTTTTCCAAGATTTGGTCACTGGTCGACCGTTTTTGGTCTGACGCCACACTGATATCGTCCTATCAATGAATCCGTATATGGCTTCAACCTATTACACAATACGCCCGACAGAGTCTTATATCCAATGGAAAGAAGACTTATTCCGCGGTAGTTGGCTCAAACAGCGGGGTCTCCTTTCTTAAAGATAGGACAGAGAATACTGAGATTCCAGTCATTGGGTATGCGTTCATCGTACCATATCTTGCATAAAAGTTGGTGCATACTCTTAACCAATTCTTCGCCACCGGTCTTAAATAACTCAGCTGGCAGCCCATCAGAGCCTGCCGCTTTGTTATTTTTCAGCTTTTTAATAACTGAATCGACCTCGTTATAGTCCGGTTGCTCTACAATAGTGCCATCATTAACTGGTGGTTCCGGCGTGCGTTTCTCCTCTCTCCGTTTCTCACGATATCGCTCTCTAACAGCTCGCGTTGCTCCTGACTGTAGAGTTCGCTGGTAGGAAGCGTTCTTCTCTGCAGTAGCATTGCGATACTCCTCGTCGTTCCAAGAATAATTCACAGGTTTTGTATAACCAATGACATCTTTGGCAGCCCTATCCATGGAGCGGGTGATATGTGTCCACAGCTCACATATATCTCGAGAAGCCGGAGAGGTTTCCCGGAGCAGTCGGGAGAGTGTGTTTGAGAAGGCTGTGGCGGTCTGCTCTGATTGCAGCTTGCCGACGTCTAGCCTTCGTTGCATATTGGAACGTGCGGCATGCACTACGCTGAGCCTAGTGCGTACAAGATAGTGGTCCGAGTCAATGTTGGGACCTCGTAACGTTCGCACATCCAACACGCTCGACGCTTGCCTTTCGTCAATCAGAACATGATCAATTTGGTTGCGTGTTATTTGATCAGGACTCAGCCATGTAGCCTTGTGGATGCAAAGATGTTGAAATCTGGTACTTCTAACTACCATGTTCCGACTTGCGCCGAAATCGATTAGCCTCTCTCCATTATTGGAGGTAGTGTCGTGAAGGCTAAATTTTCCGACGGTTAGGTCAAAGATTCCTTCCTTCCCAATCTTGGCGTTGACATCGTGTTTGGGACAGCGCACGTACAGTCGTTCTAAGCGCTCATAGAACTCATCTTTAGCATCGTCGTCTTTCTCTTCCGTCGGGGCGTGCGCACAAATCAGGCTTATATAAAAATATTTAGCCGTATCGCGGCTAGGCGCTCGTCAACAGGCGTGAACCTAGAGACGAGGCCACGTAGTTTCCTACTAACCACGAAACCACATCCAAATTCGTGCTTACTCGCATGGCAGCTGTAGTAGATGTCACAGAATGATTTTTTAAAGCAACCTTCTCCTATCCATCGGATTTCTTGGATTGCCGTGATGTTAGTCTTGCATTTTTCGAGGACATCAACCAGCTGGATATTTGCACCATCCCAATTAAGGGTGCGGACATTCCAGGTGCATATCCTCAAATCATTATCCTTGTAGCGTTTGCGGGGGTCGTCATCATTGAATTCCTTGCGAGGCTTTCCTTTAGTTTTCATTGGGGGGTTTTTTTTTTAAAGTGGCGGGTCCCAAGCCCAGCGCACCAACCCCTTATTAAAGGAGAGGGGGCCCCTTCGCCTTCTCACGTTAGCTCACCTCTGAACTGGTGCTCAGAGGTTACCCATGAGATACGTGTCTTAGCGGACGTGTGAGTTGCTTGGACCGTTTGACACAAGAATCATTGTTGGCCATTCCCAAGTGAATGGCAGTCAACAAATTTTCTCACCATGTGAACTTGAGCAAACGATCCCAATCTCCCAAGGTATAACTCTTTAACTATTAGTGCGAGAAAGTGTTGACAACAATGACTATAATTAGTAGATGGGCCCTAAGAGTCCAAATCACTCTAGAATATTAAAAAAAAAGAAAACTCAGTCCCCCTTTCACATTTAATCTTATGACAGAAAGTAATTTTTGAAACACTAATTTGTCTGGGAAGTTCGATCACAGTAGAGATGGATGCACACGAAACAATGATTTGAAAAAAGCCGTGGATCACTCGAATACAATGTGTCAAGAAAGTATCGGTACCAGCCTAACTAATATCTCCCGGGTTGTAGTTATGCCAGTGTTATAAAAGCAGTTGTTTCAGTCGATTGCGAGTTTTTTTAAAGGCTTTTGCGCTCCTTTTGCTAGGCATTCCACCTGCTCGTGCACCAATGCGTTGCATATAAAAAATTCGTTCACAACACAAAATTTAACACAATTACGTTGATCAATTTTTTTTTCTCATAAAAAATTTAAAAAAAAAACAAATTTTTCTGGTTAACTACTAATCGGGAGATAGTAGTTAGGCAGGTGCCGATACTTTAATGTCGGGATGTATAATTTGTCTTGAAACTTCTTAAGCTTATTTCGTAAGATTAGTTTGTCTTGTATATACTCAGAGTATTTTATAGATCAACTTGCCTCGACGCAGCTTTCAGGTGTATACTTTATGGGGTCCTCGATGTTTTGTTATATTGGTATGTTATATTTGAATTATCATTTATTAACTTAAACCTTGAAATAAAAGATTCTTATGATGTTCCGCTCATTATTGGGGGTTCTCTCCAATCAAACGTTCTTCATATGAAGTTGCTTACTATACATTATAAAACTTCGTGTGAAATGTTCGATTGCATCGAAGTGTATGTTTTCTCATATTTCTAAATTAATTTTTGAGTTAAGTTACATACATATGTTTCTACATATATAGCAACAACTATTTTTCTGTTGCATTTATAGCTCATCTCAAACTATATTTTCTTATATTTCTGATGAAGAAGGGCCTTATAGTAACTTTTCTGACTATTTTGGAATCAGTTACTATGTTTGCTCTCTTTTCTTAGTTTTAAATTATTTCATACCAAATCAATAGTAGACCCGAATTATCTGTAATAAACAAATAATACTTTCCATGACAGGTGGAAACAATTACAGAAAATAATTTACTTTTGTTATTTGTATGAACCTTCCAACTGTAGCACTTTATTTTAAAATATATAAATACACAGGCTACGTGGCCAGTACATCCAATTAAAAGCAATTCCCTACATGAGTCCAATATAAATATTAAATTAATTTGCGAATCTCTCTATTTAAAATTTCAGCTTTAACGTATTAAATCGCCTTTAAAATTGCTCAAAATGCCCGAGGCGCGCATTGAGTACAATAAAAATGCAATTGCAACGAAAAAACGAATTACTGAAACGAAGGAGAAAAACCCATTGTATATGAATGTTGATAATAATAAAAAACGTTGGAACAGGTGAAGGAAGATTTTTAATTTTTTTGTGCAATAAAGTTCAATAAAGCCATTTGCATGCGATGAAATTACATACGATATACAGAAATAATAATTTATTTAATATGTAGAAATAAAATAAAAATTGCATGCATTTGAAATTAAGGCTAATTCGATTAAACAAAATATGTGCTGCAGTTGATTGGCAGAAGATTAATTGTGGTAAATAAGAAAGAAAATAAGTTTATGGTTGGAAATTACCGCCAACTTCGAGATGTTCAATTAGGTGGCTTTTATTTTTAAAGTTTAAGCCTGAAAGTATGCAGTCATTAGGCAGTGTGTCCCAAGTGGAAAGTGTCCAAACGAAATGGAAATGGAACGAAGAAACGAACGGAAATGGAACGAGAGCTTTTGGACAAGTGTCCAAATTACCGGTCCAATCTAGCGTTTTAAGTGCATACTTTCAGGCATGCTTTTGTTACTTTCCATTGCATACCTTAAGGCACTTTTATGTTTTTTAGCGGCATTTAAGTTTGAATTTTGTTCTTTTAACATTTTAAATGGCATATTAACTTTAAATAACGCTTTTATAAGGCTTAAGACACTTAACATTAAAAAAAAAAATTACTATCGATTTAATACATTTTACAGAACCAACACCATTGATGTCACCTATTTACCGCTTGTTGATCGTCGTTTTGCAACTTCAAACACAGCAGCGACAACAATAACAACAGCAAGGAACTCTGGAACAAACAGTATCGAATCATCGCCATTTGATAATTATTCAAATCAAAGGGATGTCACCACATCGACCACAAGAAACGATATACAATTGGAAAGTATTTCAACTGAAGAATATCATTTGAGATCTAATCAACGTCGACGATTTTGTTGCTGTGCGCGAAATTCAAATAATTCATTTAGTGATATTTGCTGCACTAAAATAAACAACAACAACGACGACACTAACTCTGCGACATCTGCTTCTTTATCCTGTTGGCAACTGAGACGGCGTCAGATCATCTGGGAGAGTTCACATGCAGCAGCGAGTGAGTAATGCATATAGAAATTGTTTTCAATATTTTTAATAGAATTTTATTGTTGATCTTAGTGTATCCTTTCTCATATACTCAGTTTCTCAAAAGTCATGAATTTAATGCATATTAAAAGAAAGGTTAAAGATCGAGTTTCTCAATATCTTGCTAAAATTTACACAACTCCATTTTATCAATATTCCATTCATGTGCGTTAAGAACTAACCAGAGTTCTTTTCTGTTTATAGACTTATCCAAGTATATATGTATACGAAAAGCTTCGGCATTTTTTGATTTTATTAATAGTTTTTCCTACTTAACAACCATTTTTAACTCATAGTATGTGGTTCTGGTTAGTCAAATGACAGTTAAACTTTGGACTGTGGAAGCATAACTAAAAACAAGTATGCTACCGGCCATTCACATACACTTTCTTAAATTATGAAATTTGCTTTAACAATACACGACCAGATCTTCATTTAATAAACTCATCTTGAAAAATAATTCTTCATACTTTCATTATTATTCATATTTACACATTTTTTCTCATTCGAAGTAATTTTTCGGTAATCCGGTACTTACTACTTACTAAAGTGGAAACGGAATTTATGACACCTAAACACCCTTTCATAGAACAGTTCATATATTTAGTTTGGTCTCCGGTATGGATTCTTCTCTTCAGTCTCGTTTGGTATGTAACGCAGAATACTGTACGAAGCTATTCAACCGATTTTATTGAAAATTTGAAAACATGTTTTGTTTACTCTAACTTGAGAGAGATGGAATAGTTTTTATTTTCATATTTATTTTATTGCCAATATAAGGATGTATTATAGAACTAAGGATTATATATAATTTCTATAAATTTTTATTAGATGTTGATCTGAATTAATCTATTGAAATCTAAGCATTTCTGTGAAATTTGTATATTCTGAAATTTTCCGATGGAGTTGGTTATTTTCATTTTTCATATGAAGTTGTAAGTTTTCCAAGAGCCTTTTATTGATTTGTCAATATTTACGTCAATATTACATTTTTTCATTCATTTCGATGCGATGGCCTTGCCACTACTTTTTCTTATCTTTCTGGCAGCAGATGGAAACCGCATCGATGCAATAATTCATCTTTGGAGGCTTTGCACAAATCGAATCAATTTGTATCTCAAACAGACCATGTTTCATCGATCGGAACACGTAGAAATCGAAAGCAGTTGTACCTGGTAGAAAACCCAATTGAGTGATTATAAATAGGTTTTGTCCGGCGCCGCAACATGCCGACGACCAGTATTGTGTACGATTTTCCTTGAGTGTTCGATTCAATCTTAGCAATTCATATACAGCTTCAGAAATGGTTTCATATTACATAACTTCAAGCTGGTCCCACCAAAGACACAACAAAGTCTCATCCGTGAATATTTGGCTGTAGATCTTGAAACAACGTAGGTGGTTCCATGAATTCTTGTATTTTGTGTTATCATAGTCGATATATTATTCATCACCAATGAGACGTATAGCTGCGGCAAACCCTTTCCTTCATACTTCCCATCATTTCACATATGGAAATTGATTGAAACAAGGAAGGAACCCAATTTCCATGTTTCAATATAATTCAATAAAATTTTCTTTTTCTCTTTTGATTTTGATGTTAAATTCACCGTTCTTAAGCATTGAAAAGTACTCACAACAACTTCTTTTAAAAATAAATAAAAAAATCTAAAAACAAGTTTACTAATACTGTCAGGTAATGTTGTTGATCGATTCGAACCTGACGGTAATGACATTTTATATCTTAAAATGTTTAATATAAATAAATGGTCGCCTAAAATATATATCGGAAAAGTGTCCATAAATCAGAATGTAATCAAAATATTCAAAGTACGATCCAGAAGCGAGAGTTGTAGAAAAGTCTATCGGGCCAAATGGAAACTGTTGGGAAAATGTAATATGTATGCTTATGGCATGCTAATCAATAGAATTGGAATATATGCTTACTGCTAGAGTAAAAAATTTACTTATGGACCGCTTTTGTTTCTAGACTTCAAAGTGCAAGTATACAAACATAACGAGAAGTTTTCGCTTCGAAATATTCAATAAATTCAGCAACTTTATGTGATATTTGATTTGTATTTCGACTTGGTCTTCATTATCAGATTCTACAATATTCTCGGCATCTTTCTGAAAATGAGAACTTGCAGTAAACTCTTTATATTATGAACTCATTGATTTCTGCCTGATATTGTTTTTTAAAAAAATGGTTCAGCATTTCGAGGTTTTGGGAATTTTTTTTTATTTAGATTGCTCCATGTGAAAATTTAGGTGTTCACAATATCTAGATGTTCACAATAAAGGGTGTTCCCTATACCCAGACAAGACTGTAATAACAATTTTGAATATTTTTAGAATGAATATTTTTAAGGCATGTTTGGACGACGCAATTTATTTGGTATGATACTTCATTCTTAAACCTTTTCATAATTTGACGTCACTTTTAAATGAAAATTTAAAATATTTGAAACTATTTTCAATGCAAAATATTAATTGTATCAGACATCTGGGACCGTCTGAATCTGCCTTAACATTTAAATCTCATCTATTTATTCGTACGTTTTACATAAAGTAGGTTGCAGGGTATTTTGAAGTCGTAAACTAAATAATAATTTATTCTTATTTCTTTTACTAAGAATGCTCGGTTTCTAAATTAAAGCCTCATGCAATGCGTGTGAAGAGTATTAAGTGTTCGGTACTATCGAAGATAAATTTGCTTTTTATTTATTGCTGTCTTTTTTTAAACGTATTCCTCTTTTGCTTTCTTTTTTTCCGACGACAGCTAAGAATAGCGATGAAGCAGCAACAACTACAGCCAAAACGATTGCAACATCTTTGAGAACGCCGCAACATCACGCCGCAGCAACAAAAGACAAGACGACCGCAACATTGTTGCCAACGAAACGCAACGAAACATTGCAACCGAAAAAGCAACAACAACATCAGAAAAGTATTACCAAGCTCTCCACCTCGCTGCCAACTACACCACAGCTGAGTCAGCTGCGTCGTCCGCAACGTGTTCAATATAAAAAACTCTCGTGGGAGGAACAGCGACACGGTGCGACAATAAACGCGCGCGAATCGCGTCAAAAGCACCAACAAATGAGTGCAACGTGTAACGAACTCAGACAAGGTGGGCGGGAAACAGGGCAACAAATGTTTTTAAAACGCAGCGATAGAGTAGCAGTGCCGGGTATGGGCAAACATGCAACAGCATTTTACAACAACAACAACAATAATAATGGGCATGCAACAGTGGAATCATCTCCAACAACAACAACAACGCATTCAACACAAACACATGATTTTAATCGAGTTTTTGCGATCACAGCCAGCAATGATAACAACAACAATAATAATAACAATAACAACAGCAGCAACAGCGGTGGCAATATTGTTGCCAACAATCAAGCGCGGCAGCAGCGGACAACCCAACAGCAACAACAACAACAACAGCAGCAGCGTGTTGCCAAAAGCTCACTAGCCTTCTGTGAACATTGCTGTGAAAGCGTTAGCATGCGCTCCGGCCATGACGATGACGCTGACTACTTAGAACGGCAGCAACTGCAACAACAACAAATACAGCCGCATCCACATCCACAAATATATAGCGAGAGAGCACGCGAGCGTATTGAGCAGCAGCAACAACAGCCGCATCCACAAAAAAAGCGCACATTTTTTGGTCGCTCCACCGCTGCTTCCGCCACTGCCGCCGCCGCATATTATTCATCGCCGGATGGAGACTCCTATGCCTTATATCGCGCGTATACGGATTCAGTAGCCTCCGAATTGTCGTCGTATCGCTTTGTCTCCGATGAAGATGTGGATGATTGTGATTTCAGTACGCGCCGCGAATTTGACAATGTAGATGGTGATGGTGATGATGATGATGATGTTGTTGATGCTAATGTTAATGAGAATGACGCGACGCTGCCGGTTATAGAAATAGAACAGAAGCAAAAGCCACGACAGCAACAACAACAACAACAACGACAACAACAAGAAAAACAATCATACTTCGCAGCTAGAACAACAACAGCATCGCATCAGAAAGCCTTAAAAGATAGCACACGAAAATCATCGCCACCGCCGCCGCCATTGAACGACGACGGAATCACGTCACACGCGTCGTCGCCTTCGACACCGCCGCCGCCTCCGCATCCTCCGGTTTCGACAGTTTCGGCTCGCGACCGGGACTATTACTACAATAACAACAACAAAAACAACAATAATAACAGCAGCAGCAGCACAAATACGTCGCAGCTGCCCACGCTTACGCTAAGAACATCGTCGTATCCGTTGTATTCGCGTACGCAATTGCCACCGCCTTCGGTGCCCGTATCGAAATCGACTTCGCAGTCGCTGTCGCCAACACGCGACGTGTCACCAACAATTTGTTGTTATACAATTGACAAATCAGCCAGCAGAAAAGCAACAAAAACAAAGACGAAAACACCGTGCGCTGATTCAGGAACTGCCCTTGAGGCTTCTGCTGCTACTGCTGCTGCTCCTTCCGGCCTTCATTACAACGCCATCGCAACTGTTTGTCATAGATCCGAAGTAACAGCAAGCGATAGTGATTCACAACAACTTTCGACTTCCTTGCCGCGCAATTACGGCTCATTAACAGGTATTCCATTCTCGCATACGGACGCGCGTCCACCGCTGCCACCGCCAGTACCTCCGAAGCCAAGACCGGCTTACTGGTATCGCGAAGTTACCGCCAAGCCAACGGAACAAGAGGAGCCGGCTAAGAAAACGCGTCGTCTTCAGCACAATGCACGTACAACACAAGTAACGCCGTATCCGTTGAGTTATCCACCCGAAAGTGGCATACGCACGAACTATTCCAACAGTTCATCGCTCTCGTCTATTGTTAAAAAACTGAATAAACCGCAAACACTTGCCCCTTCTTTGAACAGCCCAAACACATTCGAAGCAAACAATAACAATTACAATTGCCGCATTAGCCCCAGTGAAACAGCCAGTTCCTCCACCTCCTCACTGCCGCAGCGCACGTTGCGCTATGATCAAGCTGTGCGCTTAAAATCGGATTACGCGCCCATTATAAGTCCGCCCGGTACGCTTGGTCGCACGCGTTCGCTCAGTGAGTCGCGTCTCCAACCCGCGTTAGTCGTTGTAAAAAGTGAACCGCTTACCACAAATATTTCGGTAGCAAGCAGCGCCTTAGTGCCACGCCTTACGCCCATACTAAGTTGCCGTTTGGCTACAAAAAGTGACTCCGACAAGGAGAATTCGCGTGACGAAGACGATAACAAACATCGACCACCGCAAAGTTTGAAGCTCTATAAATCGCACAGTGATAGCAAAAATTTTGTGCCGAGTGTCAATTCTATTAAATCAAATAACCACAGTAACAGTACTCAAACTTTAGTGAAGACAAAATTTCCCAGTACCGATGGTCATTTGGCCTGCAAATGCCGTTTGCCCGTGTCTTCGCCTACCTCGCCACGTACTCCTACTTCACCTTTGATTCTAGCGACGCAACAGCAGGCGCCACATTGGCCCAGCAGCGACGCAATTTATCTTGACTCGCAGTGCTCGAGTCATCAGTATCCGCCATATCATCAGTGTCTGGGTAGGCTGCCCGAGGACGTGCTTTCCAACTGCAGTGATCAGACTACGATTTTTCATCTCGACAACGAATGCTCGCAGTCGGCGAGTTCATCGTCTCCCTCGTTGCACTTGTCACCGTTCGCTGCTGGCAGCAGTCAATCCTGTGGTCAGCTGACAACAGCAACACGTGGACCACTCCTGTTGAAACGCATTCCCGAGATACAATCGTTTAGTTATCTGCCTAATGTGCGTGAAGGTGACGAAAAAGAGGTGAGTTGATATATTACTTTCTTTCAAATTAAATTTAAGCAAAAATCCGGACTGTTCCAAAGCCGGTCCTATAAATGGATAGAAAATATAATATTCAACACCAGCGAATGCAGTGATCGCTATAGTTGTTTTTAATCAAATAAGCAGAAAAAGCACCAATAAAAAGTTTCGGAAAAAAAATTTTTTTCACCTCAGTGTGGTGAATTTTTATAAATTTTTGCATACAATTTTTAGAATGAGTCGCACAAAATACGATAACATAATAAAAAAAAGGTTATTAATTGTCAGTAGAATAGGGTTTAATATGTGATATTACGGTATATACACATATAACCATCTGAACAGGGGTCAAACGAGCACAATTCTAGTAACCTTTCGTCTTAAAATCGTGTTTCGATGTTAAACTTTGGATGTTATATCTCGTAAATATTCTATTTTTTATTTCGAAGTCTTTGTCGAATACATTTCTTGACTAATTTGAGTGTTCTGCCACCATTTTTTCCAATGGCTTTTATTTCTATCCATAATCTTCTCATATGACATACATACGTGTAATTCAATTAGATGCTGAGATTTATTTATTTATTATTTATATTTTATCCATTATATATAAAGATATTTCGTATGTAACAGCAAAAAGAAGGCGTGGGAGACCTCATTTATAGTATAGTTGATAAAGGCATGCCTATCTGACAGTCCGTTAGAGCCGAGACCTTAAAGAATAAAAAAGGAAACAAGTCTCCATGTGTATATATTTTGTGAATTCCAAATTCGATGTTATTTATAAAAAAAAATAAATAATTTATTCCATAAACATTCCGTTTGGACAAGTAAAGACACTTAGGCAGGGACATGATTTCTCGAAGTATTAACTCCATCAGTCGTTTTATTGAAAATGGCCGAATAATTTCAGAGATTCATAGAAGAAAGTGGGTGTTGGGTCTGTATGGTGGCTATCCATAAACGAGGGTGCAATTCGCATGGGTATTTATATTTACTTGGTATGAACTCTTAATATATGTATTTTATAGGGTTTCCGTTGCCTCTTTTAATGCGTTGCGAATAGAATAAACCTAGTATCGGTCCCTTCTTAGAAGACGAATTGTAACCCAATGCGAGATGTTAAGGCATGCTCACGAAAAAGTCAAGCTTCTGTTTTCGCAATCGCAAAAATATTTCGTTATACGTTTTAAATCTCAAAAATCATGTTCAGAAAACCGCAAATCGAAAATTTCTAATCGGTTGCAAAGTGGATTGAATAGTAAATGCAGTATTTTACACAAATAACCTTACCTACTTACTTACTTATGTGGCCATCAACCGTCTGCCGGTCATGGCCGCGTCTAGGAAGGCCCGCCAGCCTCGATAATCTTGAGCGCGCTGGCGTCAGTCGTTTTGAATGCCAAGTACGGAGAGATCTCCATACCTGGTCATTCCAACGAGTGCCCGGTCGTCCTCTATGTCGGCGTCCACCAATCAAGTTTGGGCCCCTATGTAAACCATGCGTGCTGGAGCTTTTTCATTCATTCGAATGAGGTGCCCAGCCCAGTGTAGCCGCTGGAATTTTATGCGCTGGACTCTGTCAACCTCATCGAATAGCTCGTACAGCTCGCGGTTCATACGGGACCTGAACTCGTCGCCGACTCTAATAGGACCAAAGATCCTGCGAAGAATCTTCCTCTCGAAGACTTCCAACGCTGTCTCGTCCGACTCAATCACGGTCCATGCCTCTGCGCCATACAGTAGGACCGGGAGTATCAGCGTCTTATATATCTTTATTTTCGTCCGTCGAGAGAGGGCTTTACTTCTCATTTGCTTGCTGAGCCCAAAAAAGCATCGGTTTGCAAGCGTGATTCTTCGCCAGGCTGACGTTGTTGTTACTGGTTATCTCTGTTCCAAGATAGACGTCCAAGACGCATTGACGGAGTGCGAGATGACACCAAGTTCTTCGTCTTGTCCTCGTTCACCGCTAGACCCATGAGCCGAGACGGTTTTTCAATCTCCGAGAACTCCTTGCTGACTCGCCGTTCCTGCGTACCGATGATATCGATGTCATCGGCGTAAGCAAACAGCATCAATTCCTTTTGGAAGATCGAGCCCGACATACTCTGTATGTACGGGCATTGGCGTACTATGTATTCCATCAGGAGATTGAAAAAATCGAACGACAGAGCATCGCCCTGCCTGAAACCTATCTTGGTATCAAAGGGGTCGGAGAGCTTTTTCCCCACCCTGACAACGTTTTGTGTGTTAGATAGCGTCGCCATGCAAAGACGGACAATCTTTGTCGGGTTTACCTAGTGCAGACAGGGCGTCGAAGAACTTAGATCGTATCGGCGTGTCGAAAGCGGCTTTGTAGTCGCCAAATATGTGGTGGTTTTTGTTCAACTCACGGGTTTTTTTCAAGATTTGGCGTAATGTAAATATTTGGTCACTGGTCGACCTTTTTGGTCTGAAGCCACACTGATATCGTCCTATCAATGAATCGGTATACGGCTTCAGCTTATTACACAATACGCTCTACAGAGTCTTCTATCCAATGGAAAGGAGACTTATTCCGCGGTAGTTGGCGCAAACAACGGGGTCTCCTTTCTTAAAGATAGGACAGAGAGCACTGAGATTCCAGTCATTGGGTATGCGTTCATCGGACCATATCTTGCATAAAAGCTGGTGCATACTCCTAACCAACTCTTCGTCGCCGGTCTTAAATAACTCAGCTGGCAGCTCATCAGAGCCTGCCGCTTTGTTATTTTTCAGCTTTTTAATAGCTGAATCTACCTCGATATAGTCCGGTAGCTCTACAATAGTGCCATCATTAACTGGTGGTTCCGGTGTCATTTCTCTATCGGCGGTATTGTGCGTTTCATCGCTTCCGCGTAGGTTGGAAAAATGAAATCTCAATAATCTCAGTGATTCCTGTTCATCTGTTACCAGATTTCCATGCTCATCCTTACAGAAAGTTACTCCGGGCTTAAAATCTTCAGTCAGACGCTTGACCTTTTGATAAAATTTTAGAGATTCATTTCTCAACATCCTCAAACTCCCGCCTTTCTTGCTCCTTTTTCTTGCGTCTGAAAATGCGTTTCTCCTCTCTCCGTTTCTCTCGATATCGCTCTCTAACACAAATAACCACTTCCTTGTATTTAAAAGTATTTTTGGTTTATTCTTTTGATGTACTCTTCAATATTATTGTTACTGATTTCAGATCTTATATAATTATGTAATGAGTGTGCATAAAATTTTCGAAGTTGCAAAATCACTCATCACAAAAATAATTTGCGATTTGCTTAGACCGATAACCGATAAATTAGAATTGAAGCATATTGATACAATTTTTTTTAGCGTTTTGTGGGAGCATGTTTAAACGAAATCATACGATTTCATTGAAATCGCAAAAATAAGTGAAAACAGTTCGCAATATAATAAACGATTTTTAAATAATAATTGAAAGTGTTTACTTCAATTCTGCATTCCAACTTCCAAGAATTTCTCCAGAAAAGTTAGGATAACAAAGTATGTAAAAATACAAAGGTCGATAGTGAGCCTGAAGATACGGTTGAAACTTGTACAACGTCCAGTAGTTGACGGGAAATTAACATTTTCCTGTAACCCGAAAGAAAATAGTGTTGAAATCCATTACGTAAAAATATAATTATAAAATCTTCATTAAAGATTTGGAGAGAAAAGTGAAAATGTTTGTCGTTTCATATAAAGTAAAATTTGCCCCAACGCAACTTCAAGCAAGTCAAAAATTATGTTTAAAAAATCCTAATCCTCTTTTATAGCAATGTAAACTAAATAGCAAAAACTTGAAGATTTTGATTGACAGCGTCAGAGGGTTCCCAAGAATAAAGTGATTGATCAACATGCAAAATAAAAAAAAATTATAAATTTAATATAAAAAAAAAGCGTGTGGGATGCTTGGTGTGAATTGTTCGAAATTTTATATTAATAGCGATTTTTTAATAGTTTTTTCAAAAACATGGAGAAAACACCCCACGCTTTTTTTATATTGAAGCTAATTTTATTTTGGTCAATCACTTTATTCTTAGAGACCTCTGACGCTGCTAATCAAAATATTTAGTTTTTTTTTATCTTAAGTCAAATTGGAATATAAAAGTAAAAAGGAGGTTGGAATCTTAGCATTTCATATAAAATCGTAATTTTTTTTCCGGACAGTGCTTCGTTTAATTTAAATTTAATCATAAAATCATTGATTGTATGCGGTCTATCTCAAAGACTAGGGTTATTCGGTTCAAACTAAGAAATTATTGTGTTGTCAGTCGTAACGATGTTGTTGAAAATAGACATGAAAGATTTTATTACCTAGATTGATACATATTGACTGTATTTTTTTTAAATAGTCCCGAGCGATTAGGACCCATCTACTAATAATAGCCTCTAATTCAGTACAATAATAATGTTTCAATGTTTTGTTTTTAACAAAAACTAAAAATAACAAAAATATATGAGAATACGAAAGTATTTAATAAAATAAACTTTTTGAGGAACTTTCTAAAAATAAGGGGTTGGGAGGCAGTAGCAACTACTCCGTCTATACGCACTTGAATGTCACCATGAAGCGTTGGCTGCCTTTTTAATTTATTAATGCCATAAGCAAACTCAACTTTGGTAAAAATACTTCAGCTCTGATGGGAAATATGTTCTTCACTATTTTCGATTACATGTCTTAATTACTTACGTGATTATCTATTCGTATTTGTCGATTGATCAGGCTTTTAATATGTGGAACCATCAATGATTTTTCATCTCTGAGCTAGCCAATCCTTTTTAGGAATACGAAGATTTTTCGAAGTTTTTTCATATACTTTTATGCTATATTTTCTCCATTTCTAATGTGCTCCATGAATCAGTTCATTCAGAACATCAGAGCATTAAGTTAGCGCGTATTTAGATATATAGATACTCAAATTCTCTCTTCTCCTAGGGGAGATTGACACTTGCCATATAAAATATAAAGCTAACAAGTATGAATATTTAGTCTCTCCATATCCCACTTCATATAGTATTCAACTTAAGTGTCAAACACCTTTTTAATGGATGATGGCTAACTTTTGTTTTTCTTCTTATCTTGAAATAATTTAGTTTTTCTTACTTTAATGCTAATAAAATATTCTAGATAGGTTCATATGGGACCAATAGACGGGGTAGTTTCCATTTAAATCTGAACCCTTTCTAGATTCTTTGCAAGAAAAGAATTCCCAATAAAGTATTTCCCACGGAGACAAATAGAAATAATACCATCCATAAAAATTTAAGTTCTAATGAGGCTACAAGTTATCTCGAGGTCGATCACACTGCACAACTGAAGAGCTTTTCCTTATATTTATTGTAATATATCTCTGCATATATATATAAAAATTCGTAGAAAAATTCGTGTTTGTTTGTGCGCGCATCACGCCTAAACCAATTTGTATGAATTTTGGCACAAAAGTAGAAGGGAAAGTTGGAAAAGAACATAAGCTTCTTGTTGTTAAAATCGGAGGGTGTGATAGCCCCATCAGCCATATAAGCAATATACAAAATTTTTCATGTTCTTGCATCTGTTTAAGGTACAGAGATGGTAATGACATCGACAGAAGGAAGATCCATTGAACAAGTGTAAGCAGTTTGTCTTTAAAGGGCGCGGGCGAAGCGACCGAGTTTTATAAGAAATCTTTAGTCACAAAATTGATTTTGTCAAAAATATTTAAAGATATTATTTGATTTGATAGGTGAGCTCGAATATGCCTTGCTGATGGTTTTATTGACACACTATATTTTGTTCTGAGGTGATCCTAATTTAATAATTTTAACATTTTCTGAATGTATGTTTCAATCCTACTAATCCTGCTAATATTATAAATGTATGTATGGATGTTCTTCTCTTGCGGCTAGGCCGCTCAACCAATTCGTCTGAATTTTGGAATAGAGATAGATGCGATGACCGAAAAGAGCGTAGGCTCTGTTTTGACAAAATCGAAGGCCCCACCCCCCATATAAGCGACAATCAAAATTTGTCATATCTTTGCATCCATTTAAGGTACAGTGATGAAATTTGGTATACATGTTAAGAGGATGAGGAGAAGTCAACCTGTTCAGTTCGGACAAAATCGGAGGGGGTGTTGCCCCACCGCCCATATAAGCGACAATCAAAATTTGTCAAAAGTAAACGGGTTAAGTTTGGTCAAAATTAGAGAGCGGTACACCACCCCCCAATAGTTTCACAAATGAGGCGGGTAAAAGCTAGTACTATACAAAGCATATGTAGACAGATAAACACATTATCCTTCTTTGCGTTACGCAGTCGGGTTAAAATCGAGCAATTCAACACCGTCGTGCAATCAACTTTCTGCACCCAATATCCCATATGATCATGCGGCGTACCTTAAATAGGTCAAAACATACAGTCAGAGGTGTTATAAAAAGTGCTCAAACTTTGCTACTTCGTCATAATGCAGTTTGAATTCAATTTGTTTTGAATACTTTGCCCACTTCTAGAATAATTCTTTTATAATTAGGTCAGTTTTCCTGGCGAAGAAAAGTTTAATTTGTATGTTCCCAAGAGATTTCGTCACTATTGGAGGGATTTAAGAAACGAACCACTCATATATTCTAAGCGAATTTTTAGGGGAGGATCAGTAATGTTGTAGGGTGAATTTGCAGTACTCTGGTACTCTGTCACTGCGCTACGTATCCTTCAGAATGAACAATTCTGCGTATGTGGAGTTGTTGGATCACAGGTTGCTCCCATTTTTAACTGAAAATAGCCATGGAACAATACATTTTTATGCATGACAATGCCCGAGTTCATGCGGGTGCATGCTTCCAAAATTTTCAGTGGGTATTATGCTCTGACAAGCCTGCACTTAAGACGTTAGTTCTATAAAGATTTTGGGGAACATACTACCCAGGCGTGTTTATGTCGACGATGAAAAATTGTAAAGTGCATGAATGGCAATTTAATCAATGCCATGAGGAAAATATATTTTTAGTCTCCTGAATAATATTTATGCGTTTGATGTCGGTATGTGATGGTTGGTGATTGTGATTGTCTTCTTGTGGTTGTCTGTGGGAGGGTGAGCGCCCAGAAGGAGCAGTGTGATGAGTAGGTAAGAGTGATAGGGGTTTATTCTTTTTAAGAAAAGCTCTCGCGATTATGATGCGAGGGAGGAAAAGTGTGCTCCATTCAAAAGTGACGCCAACTCAACGAAAATTGTTGAAAACTGAATCTGTCGTAAGGCTTTAAAATTAGAAAAGATATAAAGACTGTTGCACACGTTTCTCATATAATAGAAACACTAGCTTCGTCATATGTCAGCAACTATAGTTGCTGGTGAATAACTTTTGTACGTATATAAAGGGCATAGGGTGAAATTAAACCCACTGATTGAAGTGCTTTGAAAAATGAACTTGTTTCGTATGTGTATGGTTCCCATGACCCCCATAAAAGAGCAAAAACCCAATTCGTAATTTTATATATTTTTCGCTTATGTAAAGGGAACGAAGAGATATAAGTTCCACCTGGAAAAATGAGCGATGTGAAACAAAAGGTTGTCGATTCTGCACATGCCGTGAACATTAATAATTAAAAATAATCAAATAAATACAAAAAAACATTGTTTCAATATTTCAGATTAGACTAATCTTCATTACAAGTGGGAAGAATATTTGAGTATTTGTAAGATCCAATGATAAAACTATTTTATATAGCTTTGACAAATCTTGAGTCTTCTTAAAATATGGGTCCTCAATTTCCATCAGAGAAACAATTTTCTTATTTGGAGCGCTATCCACTCAAATGCGGAATAAAGTATTCAAATAAATATACGAACATAGTTCCAATAGTGCCTGATTTCGGTGTTCTAGTTTTTGAATAACTTTAAGGTACCACAATTTTGAACAATCTGATTAATTGAGTTTGTGTTTGACTGCTACTGATGTATAATACGGAGATAGACCAATGAAATCCATTACTTCAATTATTGATTGTCTTTGATATGTTGCATGCGATTTTCATGTTTCCACGGTCCTAAAAAGAGGCAAAATCTTGAGCATCATAATTATATCGAAATGCATAACAGTCCATTTGAAGCTTGCAGAGTATTAAAGCTGCGATTCCATCGGACCATACAATACCAACATATGCTGCCACATGCTGCAATTAAAAATTAAATTCTGCAACGACTCATATTTTTTGTTTTATACAATTCTCCAATAAATTCGGCATCTGTTTGTACTAAATATTTTATATTTTTATATTTTAAATGAAGATTTCCGGAAACAGGAAACGCGTGTAGAGTTAAATACATAAAAATAATAATTAAATAATAAATTATGATCGCAAAGAAAATTCCACTTGTTAAAAAAGAAACCAATTTAAAGAACTGAGCTTAACGAATTCTTTTTTTCAATTAAAACTAAAAACAAAATTTTTGCTTCTTTTTTTTTTTTTAATAAATAAATCACGCAAATGTGTTTTATTAAATATAGAAACATAAATAAAATAAAAATGTTAAATACATTCTAACGCATGTCGAGAAGATGTTAAATATTCCAACGAGAAATGTTTTAAATTTTCGAAATTGAAACAATTTGACGGCCGATGTCTTATAAACTAATTGACTGGAAATCGCAAAAGTAAATCAGAGAAATCAGTTTCAAGTGTTTCGTAAAAGAAAAGAGCGATAAACATTGTCTAAACTGCAAAACTGTGAAATTATAAACAACGCGCGAAGTAAATTATTGATTTAAATCCCAAAAAAAAAAATAAAAGAAAAACCATAGAAAAACTGATAAGTTTATAAATAAATATCCAAAATGCTGCAAGCGAAAAACAATTGTGCGAAATTTTGGCTTTGTTAAATGTAAATGTTTTCTTCATCTTTTTTTTGTTTTTGATTCCCTAAAATATAAAATTTTCCAACGATCGTCTTGTCCATTCCTATACATTTATACATGATTAGTTTAAACAGGCATTTTACAGTTGTTTGCATTTAAATTCCATAATACTTACATTTATTTATGAGATATATATATTATATCGATCGAACATATATAGCCGATTTTTGTGATTTATCTTTGAAGCATTTAGTGCAAAATCCTCTCTAATGGGCGAAATGTATTTTTGTCTTCTGTCATAATTTTTATGAGACAAAAAGAAGCAGAATTTGCAATAAATTAAATAAAAAAACCGCAAAAATAAACGATTTCTTTTTTTTTCTCATGAAATAAATTGTTATAATTTTATATGTGTATATTAAGAAATTGTTTTTGTTTTTGTTGTTTTTGTTGACTGAGTAATTTGTATCCGAATTTGTTTTCTTTTTTTTTTTGTTTCGTCGAATTTATTTGTTTTCGCTTTTGTTTTTCACAACCGCACAAATGATTTTCGTGGGTATTAAAAGTGTGTGACGAGGCTTATAAAACATTCCAAAAAAGTGTCGACAATAAATGTGTACTACGTCGAAACAATTAGTTAGTTCACGACAACTTAAGCAGCCCATTTATCTGCTAATTGTGGATGTGTTTAGAAATAGGTGAAATCAAAAGGTAGTTTAAAAAAAACCAGATAAATAGCCTACTTAAGTTGACATGAACTACAGAAAACATATGATACATGGTTGTTCATTTGATTCATCAGCTACTATCTGCATATTATATATGCAAGACCACAGTAGGGCTCCCGGGAATTCCTGGGAACTTATAAAGAACAGCCTTGTTTCCTTTGTATTTGAATATTAATTGAAGACCAATAATTTATAATATTAAAAAAATATATGTTTCATCTGGGTTGGGAAGAACGTTTAGGATTATTTGCGGATTCTTTCGGTAGCTGATCTCTAATGTATATGAGCATAACCTAAACAAAAATATCCAACAGATTAATTTTAAAGTTGGACAATTGTTTAATTCAACCCAAATTCCAAAACATTGGCTGTACCGTCTTTGATGTGATTATTGGTATGGCCCCACTGCACTTTTTCAGCGGTAATTAAAAATCAAAGCTTCCAGACTTACTCAGGTCTCATACTCGAGAATCTGGACAGACTCTAGTATCTTAAAACATTTTCCTGGCATTGAGACCAGCAATATAAAAGATTTTATGACCATAGTACTTTGCTTCGGCAGACGGTTCTCAATTCTGTATCCAAGCCTACGCCATGATTAGAACCATCCATTACTAAATAGTTTACTAATTGTTCCCTTATAAAAAAGGTGAATTTCGGATTCAAATATTTGAAATATTGAACAGATGTCTAAATGGTGCTACCATCAATATAATCTCAGACATTCAATGATAAATCATATACTTACTAGCAACTCTGCTCTAGATTGGTAAAACAAGCCTTTAACAACACTCGGTAGGCCGTAACTTCACCATTTGTTGAGTTCCTGGCCATAGGGAAGGTATCAAAATAACACACTGCCTAGCAAGATCTGATATCCCCTTTGTAGGAACAGACCAATTCTGCGCTTTTTAATTATTTAAAAACATTTCAAAACAGCTGTCTTTCAGTTCTGGTAATTTTTTTTTAGATTTTGTCAAGCTAAACCACTTTTGCTACCAAACTACTGAAATAGAATCGCACTTTAGAGAGGAGGTGTAATGCTACTCATGGGCTATCATTCCCCAACAAAATAGGCCTCTCTACACTCTTTTTAGATGATGATTAGACAAGTATACACTTACTCTATAATTGTCCGACTCTAGCCAGACTCAGAGATAAGCAGTTGAATAGCTATTTAATAGCGACTGACTGTGTCAATCAAGAGTTGTACTCATCCTTAGTAAAGAGCCGAGAAGATGCTGTCGCAATTACCCTTATCGGACTAGGGCACAAAAAATATAACAAAATGTCTGAATTCCCGCTTCTTTATCACTGTTGTCTTGCACATGTTCCACCTCTGGTCTTAATGCTTTGAATGACACTAGTAAGTAACTGGTTATTGTGTTCGCTTGCATCACTACGCCTCGACTTGGTTATACGTTCACGTATCACCTTGCTAAAATTTTTGTTTTTCTACCGAAATATGACTTTTTTCTTTTAATGAAAATAGTTCAGAGCAATAGTTCAAAGTTCTTTTTTTTTTATTTTCTTCAAAATGCTAGTGCAAGGCTTTGCAAATAGTTTAAAACATTATAAACTAATTCTTAAACTTATAATTCGGTATTTTTGAGTCGCTGACTAGATTTTAAAAATTTAAAACCGTGGACTTTCCATGCAGATTTAAAAATTAGATCGATTTGTTAGAAAACTTTACTTGAAGGTTCTCACTTTTTGTCGAACCCAGGAATATTTCTCAGGAATGTTTCATTATTCTGTATTTTTTTTTTATAACTTCAAAAAAATATGTTTGGTTTTTTTTATTAATAATAAAAACAACAACAGGTGGGAATGGTTTCAGTGTAATTCCTATATAAACCCTTCATCCAATTTTGGGGTTTTCAATGAATCTTTTTTTACAGTTGATGTCAACTTGAAATTTAATCGAGTGGTTTCTTAAAAACTGATGCTCCAAATGTAGAAAAAAAAGGCGTGCACGTCCATTCCAATATATTAAATGAATTTGGAGCAAATCAAAACCGCAGAGTCTATAGGTGGGACAATATAGAAAATGTTTGCTCACAATTATATATTTTATGAAGTAAAAGTTGTGCAATATCATTTGATTTGATTACCTAAAAAGCTTTTTAAAAATTGTGCCAACGCAATTAATTATCGCTGGATTAGCCCCCTTGAATCAATTATTTTACATATATTATTTACTTCCCGGACCGATTTGCCGACGATTAAGCCTAAGCTATATTTGTAAGGAACGAAACATTCGCTTATGGTTCTAAGTGCTTTTTTTTCAAAGTCTGAACCCGATTTCCTGTAATACTCCAAATTTCACGATGACATTTTGTTACGCAGTGAGAGTTTGCTCCATAAAGATATTTAATAACCGTAAATATATGATCCTTAAGGTTCATTCAACGAGTGAACAAGAGACAAAATTGTTTACCCTTGAGAAATATTACCGTTGGAGGACTTATCTTAAGGGTGCATTGGACATTTGTGCATTTGCCGCCATTAAGTTAAATATTCCATTTCGTAGCCCAGGCTTGTTTATTACAAATTTAAAAGCATTAAAGATAAAGCATTAAAGATAAAGATAAAGACTATGAAAGTAGGGCATACTCGGGCAGAATGCTTAGGGTAATGTTGCAGATAACATCGTGGCCAGGTGCTTTGTTCCTATTTAAACTTTTGTTAAAACTGCGCACTTCAGGCTAGGAGAATTGTTTGATGGGTAAGTCCATTTGGAGTCCTTTTATAGGCACAACAAGGCGGAAGTGGAAATTTGGAGGTGGTCAAAGTGCGAGCTTCCTCTGATTCTGTATGTATGTTATGGCAAAATGACTTCAATGCAAAGTCAATGACATCATCAGAGTTAACCTTCATATCCAAATGGTTGGGATTCATAGGGCTTCTCTAAAACGAAACAACGGCTGCTTCAATGAAATATCAATGAAATATTATATCTTTCTTCTTCAAGGCCTATGATATAAATTTTCTAAGATCACTTTTATGCACAACCACTCATGAATTCATTGTCTTCTCGACAATCAAACTTCTTCACTCACTCACAGTCAAAATTATATTTTTGTGGCTAAATTGATTAAGTATAATCAAAAACTGTTGAAAGTACATTGAATGAAGCTTGGCAGACTCCATCAAATAAATCTTGATCGGCATAGGTCATGTCCACCTTCTCATCCATCTGTCTGCCTGAAATTAAAAAATAACCAAGTTCTCAGAAACTATAAACTAGATGCAACAACCGGAACATTTAGTTTATTCTGGACGAAACACCAATTTAGTTTATTAATTTTAAAATGCGGCTGTTTTTCTGCAATAAAACAAACATTCCAAAGCTGCTAAGTAAAAATAAAATTTTTATTTATTTTTAGTTTTCTTTTTAATTAATTATATTAAATTTGTGTATTTTTCTAAGAACGCATGCGACGAATATAAAATGCTGTTTCTTTTTATAAGTATCTATTTTACTTACATCGTGCTTCGTTATTTTTATATTTTTTCAAAATAAAATTTAAATTAATGGATATAGCACTCTACTAATTTCGCAGACTGTCTAAAAGTAAATCATATATGTATACAATATATAGTTAAGTCCAAACTTAACAAGTTGCAGTCTTCGTCTCCATTTGGCTGCAGTAAAGTTCCAATTCTGACGTGCGTATAAAAAAAGATTTTCCATGGGATTCACAACACGCCAGCACTAAATTTCCCGCCGCGAAAATGCTGATGAATTAAAAAGTATTTATTATTTGGCATGAGAGAGCATTATGGGCGATTTTCCTCATCTTGTTATTTTTATTTCGATTCGTTTCGTTTTTCTTGTCGACTCTTTCGCTGTCTCCGTTGCCATCGTAGTCTCCGTCGGTGTTGTTGTTGCCTTCTATTCGAAGGAAATCCATGAAAATTCATGAAAAGCTCAAGAAAATGCTTAATACGTGAGTCGTTGAAAATGTAGAATTATTCACATATGCGTGAATAAATATATTGACGCTGACAGGCGTGTGAGCGCGCCATAGAACAAAATATCAAGAGATAAGATACAAAAGTATCTCTAGCGTTTGCTGCGTTGTTTTTATTGTTGCATCTATGTAGGTTGCGTGTTTATGTGTGTATTTTTGTTTATACTAAAAATATCACTGTATGCGCATTATGTTTATATATATATATATATATACATATGTACATATATATATATACCTATATACCTAGATATATAGTGTACACATTGAGGTATGTGTGTCATTATGCAGCTTTGTATTCGTCAGCATTCTTCATAATAATGATGTTGATGCCGAGCATGATTATTGGGATGCTCTTTGATTATGACGCCGATGCTGATGATGATGTTGATGTTGAAGAAGTGGTAAATATACTCTGGTGTGAACGATGACAAACAAGAGAAAACATTTTATATACCCATGCCACTGAAATTTCGGAGATAAATGCGCAGGGTGTGTTTCGAAAGTCATGAATTATATTTTTTAACGAGATTTTATGACAATTTCAGTACAAATTGCTAATAATCTTTAAGCTACTGTCTATAAGCATTTCAACATTTTTTTCACCAATTGCATCAAGAAGTTTCTCTTATTAATCCCCAAATAATGCTTTGAGTAAACAGGCCTTGGTTACGTCTCTCAAATTTGTTTAAATATCTTGATGGAAGCGTTCCTCATGTTCTTCCGAATAAGCTCCCAAATTATCTTTAAACATATCCATAAACATATGAGAATGTACATGTGCATCTTTAGAGACATTCTGCATCCGATGATGGAAAAATTCGTAATCCTGTCCGTAAACAGCTCGTCATAAGTCTTCAATAACTGCCCACTTGTATTCCATATATTTAATTGCAGTTAATAGCATTTAAATACTGTCGTAATTTTCTATGAGATGTACGGAATGTGCCAATGGAAAAGATGGAAATGTATTAACTTTTTGTAGAAGAACAGCTTTATCACTTTTTTTGAGCTGTCAATAAAAATACGCCATTAAGTGGTTTGACATGGTATACCAATTTCTTTAAATAAACCTTTCATGTCATGACAAAACAAGAATTACTGAAGAAACAAGAATATTCTTCATGACGTTTTCTTTGATGGTATATTCGAACTTCAAATAAAATTAATTCCATTGTCTTAACCGCGATTTCAGTCTCTTATTAAGTCATTCAGATCTTCAGAGTCGATGATGTGTGGTATTTTTTGTTCAAATTCAAGAACGAATTCGGAATGTACAGATACAGATGAACTCCGTGATTTATGGCTGCCTTGAGCAAGTAGTTCATTTTCCAACCAGTCTGGGTTCTCTCTACATTCTCGGCAATGCAAACTTCATTGCTCTTTTTTCACCTCGGTACCAGCCTACAACAAAACGGAAAATAATAACCTTATTAATGATATTATAAAAAAGTAAAATATTATTATAATATATGTATTAAAAAAAAAGAGAAAATATAACATTACATATGTGGAGCCCATTTTTTTGATAAAATTTAACAGGATTATTTTTCTTGATCTCAATAATGTGTATACCAAATTTCATCCCTGTACCACATATGACTGCGAAAATATGACGAATTTTATTTAGCGATTATATGGTGGCGGTGCATTGTCCCCTCTGTAGTATAGTTTTACTACGCCAATATTCTACGCTGGAGTAAGCTCAATTCCCAAAGTTTCATGGTGATCGAATCAATGGTGTAGGAATCTATAAAGGACAAACAAACCCATATATAGATTTGCTTATATATCAGAATATATAAAATAAAACCCATGAGCAAAAATTTAATTTTTTTTTTGTTCACCGGTGATTAGACGGTCAAAGGTCAGGTTTTGGTAGACATTATTTCTACTTGAGAAGAAGCCAATCTGATCGTTCACATGAACAATATTAACTTCTCTGTGCAGGGTGGTGTTTCGTCAGCCTGGTTTTGCAAAATTTGCAACCTGTTGCGGTTAGATTTAGCTACAATAGCTGGATGCCGTATCTCCAAGTGGGCGTGAGTATTTCTTTGTAAATATAAAATTAAAAACAAGTAAGGAAATTTCAGTCGGGCGTAACCGACTGTAAGAGGCCCTGTACTAGTTCAGTTCGCCTAATAAACACATTAAATGTTTCCCTAGCTTATGACCAAACACATGAACATTTCTCACTGCGCGAATATGAATGAAAATAAAAGGGGGGTCGATCAACTTCAATTGCTTATAAAATCGTCATTTATTATCCGATTTTGATGAACTTTTCGGATTTTGGCTAAGAAGGACGATATCTCTATACTGGCATACTTACTTTTTTTTGTGCCGAAGAAATTTTTACCCTTGGGGGTGATTTTATGGGGAAGGGGGGGAAGGAGCAAGTTTTTAAAATAAACTTGTGAAATTCCGGAGCAGTCCTAGTCGAATGCAAAAAACACGAAGTCTCTATCTATTACCGTTTCCGAGATCCTTTCGTTCATACGGACGGACGGACGGACGGACGGACGGACAGACGGACAGACGGACATGTCTATATCGACTCCTCTATCACTCCTGACCATAATGGGGGTAACTTTGGGGGGTCTCCGACCATTATTTCTACCTGTTACATATATTTGCACAAACCCAATAGGCTCTTGTACCTTCGGTAAAGGGCCTAAAAAGACTGGTTCGAATATGTTATCCTGAAGAACTCCTACGCAAACAGAGTGTGTTTGGAGAGACACTTACGTAAACTTTTACAACGAACTCGCTGTGAAAGTAGCATCAAATTAAATTGAGCAAGTATTTTCCTCTTAATCTCTTACATTTATTCCATTTTGTCAAAGGCTTTAATAATTTTATTTACGACTCGGTAGAGATATTCAATTTAAGTTATCGAACACAAACTAGTCTAAAGAAACCCCTCGCAAACCTTCGAGGCCGGTAAAAATCAGGACTGATTTCCAGTTTAGCGTATTTTTGGATCATTGTTGGCAGAGCATTTAGCATAGCAAATTTTATCGTTGTTTTTAAAACATTTTATGGCGTCGGCGTCTTATAAGCAAATCCAAATAAAATTGATGATGCATGATTTAATTGATATATTTGTACAAATGCTTTGGATTTTGATTATACATAATTAAATTAAAACGCAATGCATTTATTTTACTGCTTGGATTGAAATGAAAATTTTTTTCCAAAAAATCAATGCAATCCTCCAGAAACGCGAACCAACTGATTCTACTTATTTCTATGCTTGAATGCATATGCAAATGTTTTGCTTGTTTGTATATTTTGTAATGCATTAAATTATTTGAAGCGTTGTTATTACTAAATTATTGATTCATTTACTGAAATTGCATGAATTTATTTTCATTTATTGTACGTATTATTCGTAGGCGGAAATCATTTTGTTGAATATTTTGTAGTTCACAAAGTTATCGTAAAATCTTAGGAAATAGCATTTATGCAAATATTACGTATCAAGTTCTCGGAAAAGATTTTGATTGCTAATAAGTTAAAAAGGGGCTTAGAAAGAGATGGATCAAATATCATAGCTTGAAGGATTTTATTTAGTTCCAAATAGTACCTATTATTCGTTCAGGACGTCTTTAACAAAAACTTTCTTTAGAGCACCGATGGAAGCCAAAGCTGTAAGCCGGAAATTTTATTTTCATTTTTATACTCTTCCTATAAAGTATTGTGAACAATTATAATTCTGCTATGGAGTTGCCATGCGTTACTTAAAGTATTGGAGATTCTATCCATACTAATATGTAATGTAAATGCGAAAGTAACTGTGTCTGTCTGTTGCCTTTTCAAGCCTAATCTGCTGACCAATTTGACCAATAAACAGGGATTTTGGTGAATTTGTTTTATCTTTGAATCCATTTTCAGGAACTTAGAGTTAATTTGGTATACATGCTATTGGGATCGGGAAAAGTAAGACCCGTTAGACAAATGTGAATAGTCATGCTTCACTGGGTGCTTGTGAATCCGCGTATTTGACTATGAATTAAGTCTGTATAAAATTTGAATAATTTTTATAGTTGCGAACACATTTTCTACTTTCTTAAGATATTCTCTTATTACTTCTATCAATGAGTCAGGTTTAGCTGTAATGCCGTGCGATTCATGTATAGTCTCAAAAGGCGACCAGTTCTATTGATGTGGGGTCCGTATGCTATAAGATCATTGATATAGTATCTAGCTTTGAACAAAGGATTGAATAATATATTCACTTGTATAAAACAAATAATTAAGGAAGTACGGGGAATTATTGGTGGTTAAAGTGATATTTTTTGAGCAGATAAACTTGTGATTAAGAACGAACGGCACTGCTGACCGTATGTCGTACAGTAACGGAGTCATACTCATCCAGAGAAGTGACAGACTTTTCGTCTCAAGTTACAGGACGATGCTCCTAAAGCTGTGTTGCATTTATATTATCAATAAAAACCAGCTCAAATGGGAAAAGGTTTTTATTCCTTCTAGTTCCGCCAGAATCTCAACAGGCGACAACGCTTCCTCAGTTCAGCTGCTTCATATTAATGCGTTTTTAAGCACATGCAGCACAGTTTGTCTAAATACAAACTATGAAACCATGTTCGAACCCCATAGTGAGAAGATACCCTTTACCATTGGATTTGCATCGCATCGTCCTCACACACTTTCGAATTTATTTCTGCATTTTGAATTTTGAGTTAGCTGTGGAGCTCTTCGGAACATGGTCAATTTTACGCTGTCATTGCCGCACCATTATTGAGATTCAGGGTAGGGACCACTTCTTCTTATATTCTCCGCCAACATCATCTTAACAGTGGATCAAGGTTAAGCCTGGCTTGAAGTGAGTCCCATTGAATTCGAGAAGTGTATCCTCCATTTTACTTAGATCAACGGGAGGAAGGATTAAGTCCGGGTTAGAAAACGGTAGGACTGTCATCAAAGTGCCTTCTGCTAGTTTAGCATAGTTAACCTAGCGCTTATATTCGTTGCTTTGATGTTGCTGCTTTATAAGTAGGATTTAAACCTCTGTGACTTAATTTTGCTTGACGACATCTGGTTTGTAACCACTCTGTGGGTATCTCAGATATCAATTATAGACCGCTCATTCAGTCCATACTTGAGTTTGTCGTAGCTGTACCAGGCTATCCAGAATTAGGACAGTGCGGTGAAGCAAAGCCTTGTACTTTTAGTGGCGTCGCATTTAGGGCTGCTCACCAAGTTTTTCCGCTGACAAGTTCTCTGCTTGTTATAGCGGTAACAGCCAAGAGAATCCAGTTGGTCGCTCTGTCTCGAAGTTTCGCTTCTCTGTATGTATAGTGCTTCTCCGAATTGTGCTTCGTTTTGGCATTGATCGCTCATGGAGATCCTCATCTAGTATAGAGCCTAGCCGCGGGTTTCGTTGCACTAGTGTCCCTATTAAGTTTATGAATATTTTTTTAATTTGTGATTAGCTCTATTGTGTGAAAACCCTCAATAATACTTCGAGGACTTTATTATTATCCGATGTCGATGCTACCAAGTATCGGAGAGGCTTCGTATAAATGCAGCATCAACATATCAACCGGCTGCAAGTCTAAGGGCAAATAGCACGAGACGCATATTACTCTGAGTTATATTTCAAAACTTAGCAACAAACTAAATTTTAAAATTTAATTTGTCGACTTAACTTAGTCTACGTCGTCATTATTGTCTGAATATATTTTTCATCTTGAAAATAAATCATTTTCTTACATATCACAAGCTCATAAGCAAGCAAAGTACTTTTATTTATTAAATATCGGAAAATCCTTAACGTACGATGAATATTGAAGAACATTTTCAACTGTGCTGCCAAGACGATGGCGATGACGATATGAATAATGGCCAAGCTAGCAGCGAGAAGTCTACAGAATTTTGGAGTCCATCGGGTAGCGATGCTGATATGGCTGCTGAGAGGCCCGTAGCCACGGTTTCGGCCAAGGTAATGCCGAAAGTTGCTGCACCGGTGAAGGTTCAGGCCGAAATAAGTTTTGATGATCTGAAGTTCGATAGCAATGGCGTACCCATTATTCCATTTGAGAAGCTCTTCAACATTAGGAAGGCAACTACGGAATAATGCAGACATGCAGTTGATATCCTGGCGGCCATTAATTTGGACACGGGAATCACATTAGAACAAGTTGTTCAACTTTTCAATGAAAACTATATTTTATTGTTTTACCATTAATTTCAAATTGTTATTAGAAAGTAAATAAAAAATTTCTGTTAGATGAATATGAAGTAAAATTATATTTAAACAGAACTGCAGTTCTTGCCGAACTTTTATGAAGAGAATGCCATGAAAAACATGGACTGATATTGAACAAAGTTCAGGGCTCGTTGTGAAGCGCAGCTTAATTGGGTCGAACTACGAAAAAAATCAGATTCCATAGCAGAGCAGCATCCGGGCTGAAACACATATAGTGTCTGCATATGGCAGAGTAAACAAGCTCAAGCGTTTAGAAAATCTATCAAAAAACTTTTTTTTTTTTTTATTGAAGGCATACATCAGCTGCTACTTCATATTGTGTAAAAATTGCCGAGTGAAGGCGGACCACAAACTGCCTTCCCTCCAGGTACGATCTTAGTAGCCCAAAAAAACACGTTCGAACGCCTCCCTAATGCCCAGAAAGAGGGCGTTGCAATACTCCTTCATGTCAAATGCCAACCATATTTGCTCGACAAACTGATGTAGCTGTTCGACAGTGCAGTGGCCAGCTCGGAACCCGAACTGGTGCTCAGGAATAATTCTCCGACAGTCCACAACTCTAACAATCCTGGCGGCAATCAGTCTTTCAAACAACTTCGAGATCGAAGGGAGGAGACTGATCGGCCGGTAGGAAGCAGGGTCCCTTTCCGGCTTGGCAGGTTTCTGAATCATGGTAATTATACCGAGCTTCCACTGAGCAGGGAAGCATTGCAACCTCACGATGGCGTTGAATTTCAACGTTATGTAGAGGATCGCACGACTAGGCAGTGCCTTTAATGTGGCGTTGCATATAGCATCATGATCTGGTGCTCTGTTGACGCTCTGATGACCAATGGTATCTGCTATCTTGCTAGGGGCGAAGGGCATGATAGGTAAGTCCATTTGGAGTGGTTGGGTAAGCCTCTCATAGCTCTCGTCAATTTGCTGCAGACTAGCTAGCTCTGAAAGCGGTCGGCAAGGTGTCTAGCAAATACTTCCGCTTGCTCCAAATCGGTCCTACACCAAAGGCCGTTGCTATGTACCAGTGGTGCCTTCCTGATACACCTCCTTTCGATGGCGCGCGTAGCCTTCCAAAGCTAGTGCGTCGCGTTCTTGTCTGTGCCTGTGTTGGCCAACCTCTCATCGAACCAAGTGATTCCCCAGTGCACGTCGGAGCTCACCCTGCGCTCTATTCCAAGCTGTTTTGTCCAGTGGGTGGCGAGACTTCATCCACCTGAAGCGTAAGCGTTGCTTTTCAGCGATAAGTTGCAGGATCTCGAATGTTATCGGGATTCCTGTTGCTGCTGCTTGCGAGCAGCTGTTGTTGCAGCCGACTTGACTTTGTCGACCAACAGGTGAATAGCATCCTCTATGTCTTTAGCTGAGTTGATCTCTATGTTGAGATGCAGTGAACGTTACAATTGCTCCTGAAACTCTTTCACGTTGGTGCGCCTGGTTATTAGTCGCTCTGTCCTTGTATATGTCATGGCGGCTGCATCCAGCGTGATTATCAGCGGCAAATGGTCGGAGCTTAGCTCTACAACAGCCCTAATATTCACATGGATGCTCAGGATGCCACTCGTCAGGGCAAAATCAATACAGCTTCACGTGCCTCTCCTACTATAAGAGTACCGCGTAGGTCCTCCTGTTGCCTGCTCCCCAAAGCCAGTGGGACGAGTTCCAGTCGCAGCGATACTGCTCTAGTATGCTCTCATATTCGTCGGTAGACCATACAAACCTCCGGGGGCAGTATAGCGCTCCAAAGGTAATGGCTCCTATCGCTCCAAGCTGTTGGACTTGCAGCTTGCCTTGTGCGCGTCCTCTTGCAGCGTCAGCATTGGAAATGCCTTCCTGTATAACTGTCTGTCTGCTTCCAGTGGGTACTCGTGGCTTTAATCGCTCGTTGGCTGTGGCTCTAGCTGTCATACCTCGCCTGGGCCTGGTGCGATGCAGAATTGCCTGATGTAGTTGCCCGAGTAGTTGGCAGTAGTTGGTGTTGCTCCCCACAATTATAACATGTACATGGCTCTTCTCGTGGCCGACAAATGTATGTCTTGCGGCAGTATTTGGCCGAATGTCCAAACTGCTGGCATCGATGTTGTGGATGGTAAAGTTTCGCATTGGTGAGGAGAAGGCCACCGCACTGCTTTTAATGCGAAAGTTTTTAACATATTTGAATACGGACGAGCCACTTCAAATTAAGTCTAAAGTTGCTCCTGAAGTAGTTGCTCTTAGAATCGTACAAGCAAACGCATGTTAAAACATTTGTTGAAAACGTGGGCAATCTTGATTTGTTTTTACTATAATCGCTCAATGTGATTCCACTTGTATTTCGAAAGCAGTAATATTTGCTTGATCGAGGAAGTTGATGACAATCTGCAGGCGTTTGATTTTGTTTTTTTTTTTTTTTTGTTTTATTCAGTGAAGAGGAGTTTTATGCTACTTAAGTAAGTAGCTGCGCAATAAATTGAAAGCTAAAGCTCAAGAGGAATCTACTACGAGTTTGTAGCAACATGAAGCTGCCACTTCCGTTGCAAAAAGCAATTACTTCCGTTGCATCAAGGCACGCACACACAGCCACATATAATATTTTGATATTTAATTTTAAGTTAATTTTGTCGATTTACTGCGCTGCTTGCTTCGATTCATTGCAGTCCACCAAATACATTCGAATTCCTAATTATAAAAAAAAAACTTGTTACATCATGACAATGGATGTGCTTCCTGGTATTTGTAAAATATATTGAAAGTATCATGATAATAGGTATGCCCCATGCCTAATTAATATTACTGAAGCTAAAATAATAGACAAGCTGAAATCACAAAATTACAATAGCAACCTGCCCCTCATTTTCCAATGCAATGCTCCGCAAAGCGCACATGAAATCTTCAAACTAATCAATCAAACTAAATTCGACTCTCAGTCATAGCTTTACTCTGCTGACTTATACACTGCAACTAACTCTTTAACTACCTCCCCTCGGTTCTGTGATGCTTATAAAATGCCACACGCTCCACGAATTTTTAATTCCATAACTCATAATCCAAGAATTGTGACTGGCCAACTGTTACCTCAAAGAACTCCTCAACATCAGCAGCGACAACAACAACAAAATATCTACAGGCTTGGAGCGACAATTTACTGCAAGCGACAGAGCTTAGCGATTTAATCGTTTTTCTCAAATCGCTTAACGACTTGCCAGAATGTAAGGAGAGATGGTATCCATGCAGTCCTAAATTTTGCACACTCTCGTATGTAAAACTGATTCATGCTATTAAACAAATAACGAAAATAAAAATACCCAAAGAGCACACACTGGCAGATATACGTCAATAAAAGTATGCGTTTGAAATTCTGATAGATTTCGTCTAATAAATATGCTCGTCATACGTCTTCATATCCGCTTGAGATACACCAGACTTGTTACATATATTGACGAGAGGTTACCACAAAAATAGAAGTTTAAATGTTTGTGCGATGTAGATATTAGCAAACATAATTTTTTCCTACAATTTGAAAAAGCAATCAGCTGATAAATTAGTTGAAATCAAGTAAGAGCTAAAGTCGAGGGTCTCGACAATAATGTACCCAATTGCTTTCATGGTTTTCCTTAATTAATTTTCTACTTAAGACTCTCTACTCAAAGTAGTTTCTATGAGACAGACAAACCAATAGATTTCAAGCAGGACTTAACACGCAGCAATCGATGGCTCAGAGCATGATATAAATTTTCTTCATACCGCGCTTTGAATTAAACAATTTTATTTAAAATTTCAGTTTTATTTGACAATAGGTTCAAAGAACTTGAGAAATTGTTTAATAATATTTTAAAAATGTTTTTATTGTTCTTCAGCGAAATAATTCATTCGTATTTCAAATCGAAATTGCGATGATGGTTCTGACATAGAATATGTGGTTCATTGCATTTCATTTTCAAAGTTCAACAATGAAGTCTTATTTGATAACTGGTTGTAACCATTACTATGGGATAATGGGGTAAATTTTATATATTTATGCAAGATAGTGCAACGATTCACACCAGTTGCAAAACGAATCTGTTCTAAGTATAATTTTCTGTAAACTCTTTGAACTGTAAGACCGAAGCATGAATCCTGTGTGGTCTTTTAATCTATCACGTTGAGAAAATAAGTTATGGTGCTTCTTATATAAATATTGTGGGTGCCACGCTCAAAAAAAACATAAGCCCACCAATCGGTTGTGCTTTTTACATGCATAGTCCGTACAATCAGAACAGTTTTTTAAATTATTTATCATACCCAAGGGGTAAAGTATGTATCTGCTAATATATAATGTAACCTGGAGAACGATGAACAAAAATCATAAAACAAGTTTGAAAATGTAAAAAAATAAAGAACGCTGCTATCGAGGGTTCTTGTCTTCGAAATACCCTGAAACCCCTACTGAACCTTAGTTTTGTATGAATGATTTATTCCTTTTTGGATCCGTGTGGATTATTTTATTGGGATTAGCGTAAGATACACCAAATTTGTCGTTTCAAGACAGAAAGAGGGGCATACTTAAATGGGTATATCCTTTCTATTGGTCTGATATGGATGTAGTACGTAGTATATTCTATTCAATACTATTTACACTTGTCTTTGGCTTGGCAACATTGGAATATGATAAAGTTTACTTGGCAACTATGCGTAACAGTTTAGATATCTAGTTATCATCTCTTTATAGCGATTATTTATTTAAATTATTGGGGCTTTCATTTAGCTTAGTTTTGAATTATCCTTATTTGTACATAAATAATTTTAAATACAGATATGTTCAGATCTATTTCTGCTGAAAGAGCTTCACTGATTAACTCAATTGCGTTTCTAATCTGCTTGCTGCAATTGTGCTAACGGCACATCAACGTCGCTATCAACTGATTAGTGTCCTAGTTGAACAACTTTGACCAGGATTTCTTTATCAGTCTTTGTGGTATCTCATCCCAAGCTAGTTTCCATAGTATTATCGTATTGCGGATTGAATGAGAACACCTTCAGCAATTAAATGTTAGCTTAATAGAATTTTGATCCATTGCTGTCACAATTGGTGGAAAGAATAATGCATCGTCACTTTGAAGTTTTTCAATTGTTGCATGAGCAAAGGAGTAATCGAAGGCAAATTGTTTTCTTGAGAGAAGCGCATCACCAGTGGATTGTGATTCATCAGAGTTTGCTCCAAGTTAGATTGAAAATCTTTTCGTTTCGATTTTATATCCTTTCGAAAGTAGAGACGTATGTTTTATGAGAAAGGCAGCGGAAAAATAATCCGTTTTCGTCGACATTATATATTTGTGACTCGAGTAAGCCCATCTCATCAATCTTTGCACGAAATCTGTGAATGAACGGAGTGACTGAGGAAACATCACTAAAGTAAACCATCCGTCTCTTGCTCGGAAAGTATTTTAATTTTTATCGGGATATTTCTCTCTAATTATATATCTAACCTTCCCCTTTAGTATTGGCCCATAAAGAATCTTTTCCACTTGGGGATATTCAGCGCTGTGCAGGGATTTGTTCGATACTTCATGATAGGTGTTTGGAATAGGTTGCATATGGTGTCACATTAAAATCTAGGGCTAACCGCTTCCCTTGAACTTTGTCAAGTTTCTCTTAGATTTTAAAATTGGTTTCCAATGATAAAGTATATTCTTTTTGCGTTTAATTAACATTTTCAATGAGGCTCAATTCACCGCCATTGCGTTGTATCCGTTCTTTGAAACTTGTAATAAAATAAAGTCGGCTCTAATTAAAATTTGGCGCCTACAGTGTTGCAAACAATTCACATTTGACATACAACATCGCAATTATAAGGTGGCAACGACGGAAGAAATACATGAAATAGAAACATATTCACAAAATATTTTCATGATGAGCAGCATTTTATGAAAAAGCGCTTATATGCACGCTTTTCAAGTTCCTTCTAAGCTTCAGGTTCCTCTATGTTCCACCAGTCAGCGAGATCATCTACAGTACGATATCAGCAGCCAACTGAGTGATTTTGCATAGACTATCATGTATAAATCATCCGCATATGAGGCCAAGAGCTGGGACGTGTCCGGAGCTTCAATCGTAGTGACATCAAGGTATGCCTTGTGCCTATAAACTCATAAGAAAAGGACCAACGATTGAATTGCCCTGGCTTTGAATCTGAGCGAACGGCACTCCAAGTAAGGCCGTGCCAGTGCAAAGTAGGTCGAAGACAGTTTTTTCCTTGACCTTTTGGAGGAGGCCTGTGTGCTAAACTCGTTCGAATGCCTGCCCGATGTCTACAAAGATGGCATTGCAATGCTTCCGCCGGTCGAATGCTCGTAATATGTGGTCGGTGACTCTGTGGAGTTGCTCTACCATGCACAGAGTGATCCACAATGATTGCAAGTCTAGCAATGTTCAATCTTTTCTTAATCTTCCAAATTGAAAACAGGAGAATAATTGTCCGGTAGGATCCAGGATCCATATCCGGCTTGCCAGCTTCCACACCATCGAAAAATACTGCAAAGGAATGATGCTACAGAATTCTGATATTATGTAACCTAATTTATTGGATGCTAGAACTGATATAGGTGATCATTGAGGGATACTATTATATATGTTATGTGTGTTGGATCTGTAGCAGTTAAATTTTTGTATAGGTAAAAACGTAGAATTAAACTTAATGTCAATCATGTCTATTGGATTTCACCATTTTGAAAACATTTTTGTTAAGATAAGTATAAATACTGTACGAAGGTACAAGAGCCTCCGTCTGTCCGTCTGTTCGTCCGTCCGTCTGTCCGTCTGTATGAACGAAAGGATCTCGGAAACGGTAATAGATAGATACTTCGTGTTTTTTGCATTCGACTAGGACTGCTCCGGAATTTTACAAGTTTATTTTAAAATGTTGCCCCTTCCCCATAAAATCACTCTTTAGGGTAAACATTTCTTCGGCACAAAACAATTGAGTACACCAGTATAGAGATAGCGTTCCTCTAAGCCAAAATCCAAAGTTCATCAAAATCGGATAACAAATGACGATTTTATAAGCAATTGAATTTGACCCCCCTTTTCTTTTCATACATAAAAAAATGTTTCATAAGGCACTTATTCGAGTAGTGAGAAGTGATCATAAGCTTGGTCATAAGCTCGGGAAACATTTAATGTGTTCGTTAGTCGACCTGTATCGGTTACGCTCGACTGTAATTTTCGTACTTGTTTTTATATTCTTTCGTGGGGCTTTCCCTTATAGCGAATATATCGCGCCTATTTATCCAAACTTTAAGTATAACGGAACTATTTTTAATATTTTAACAAAGCGTGGTAGACCGCTATCTTTTGATATCGGTGCCCTTTAAAGTTTTCTGGATGTAACATGCAAGTCAATCTAATATTAACCATAATAAACAGTTTCTAATTCTTAAACTTAAAATAGGTGTCGAGAATTTAGAGTATAATGCTTCAGTGATGACTAAACTTACCATTTTCAAGAGAAATTTTTGTTTTTTCCGTAATATTTCTTTTAAATATTTTAAAAAGCAATTTTGTCATAGAACTTATTCGTTCATATTCTTATTTTTACTTTTATATATTCTTATAATCTAATTAATGAAAATCAATCATGGTATCAACCATTTATGGCTGGTGTGACTTCTTTGTTGATGCCACAGTGCAGCAGGCTATTAAATATTCGACCAGCTACGACTGATTCATTGGCAATTTTTTTTTTCGTTGCGTAGATACGAGTACGTATGCAATTATGTTCACCTTGAATAATAAATTATTGAGTTTTTAATAGAAATAATCAGATGCAGCATGACTCATCTACTTTCTGTGAGCGCTTTAGGCTGGCCATATGTAAACCACGGTAGTCAATATTAGTGAGTAAGATGCCTAAATAGTCTTTTAAACAGTTCACAATAATGTAAGATACTCATATATTGCATCTAATATAGAGCAACGAAGAGAGGCACGCGCAAAAATATATTTCAGCCAAAAAAAAGCAAATTCAGATACTTTTGTATCTAGAATGTAAGAAAGAAAGAAAGAAAGAATGCTCAATGCTTTTGGCAGATAAATTTAATTAGTATGAATGTCTATGTATAAATATTTATACTTGTATGGCTAGATACGATATATGTATATACATATCTAATATAGTATATGAGTATTATAAGAAATTGAAGAGCTTATGAGAAAGATCGACGCACCACTGTGAGTGAGAGTGCGAAAATATGATGAGAACGTGCATCTTTGACCAAATATGCATGCTCATTTAAACGGATAATAAAACGAAACGACGCCAATTCAAAGAGCACCAGCTGAGTTGGTCAAGAAGTGTTGCGACGGATGTCGGAGGATCTAAGCTAATTGCGATATTTTCGGCCATTATTGCTTCAATTTTCCGCTTTGTTTAGTTTTGTTTTTTGTGTTTCGTTTGTGCTATACACTTTGTACACAGATTGGAAAGGATATTTTGGTTTCGTTTAGAAGTTTGTAAGCTACATTAAAAGGCGACAAGGATCCTATAATATTTGATTTTGGTTTTGTATCTAAATAAATTCGAAATTAATGTTCTTCGCTGTGTCTGTATACATGGCAACTGAAAAAGTGTTTCATTCGGAAGTTTTAGATATATAATTTAAATCAGAAAAAAAGTACGCTGCTATTAAAATACGCTACATTAGTTATCAAATATGTTAGCCACATAGCCCAAAGTTATATGCAAAAGGACTTCTTCTTACTAAATATTGCCATAATTCTGCAAATATAAAAGAAAAATTAAAGAAAGCGTAATAGGGCATGGCCGGTGTACACTAATATAAATTATTTAAAATAGTATAAAATCTTAATTCGTAGCTAAATAGATTTGTAGCGTACTACAGCTTCGGTTTAAACGTTACAAAGTCATCGTTTTTTTGTTTTCTTTCAAAATTTTGCATGTGGAAAAGATCATCCGAGTGGCGAAAAGCAAAATAAATATTTATTTACTATATATGTAAGTAGCAGAGAATAATTAAAGAAAACAAAATAAACTAACAGCAAATATAATGAAAATCAAATTAGAAATTGCGGTGTTGTTCTAGGGCCTGCTCTTGGCCCTTTTCTATTAACAGAAAGTCTTTAAAATTTGTACTGAATATTTATACATTGATTATATGGTGTGTATGGTATGACTTTATAAAGAATATTGGTTTTTTTAAATTAAAACAAGGAAGAAAGCTTTGGTGTCGTGTGCTCAACTTTTTGATACTTTATACACCCATTGAACCCCATATTTGTCTGGGGGATATATCAATTGCTGGACCCTTGTAGGATTAGTGAAAGCTACTCAAAATTTGTCATTTCAAGCTAAAAACATAGGAAGTGGGTCAAATTTGTACAAGGGGTATCCCTTTCTAGTGGCCATATATATGAAATGTTTTATTAGAATTTAAGAAAGATACACCAAACTTGGTATTTTTAGCTAAAATAAACAATTTTAAAAGAAATATATTCATACGAAAACTTAGATTTTTTTGAAAACTTTTTTGGAAATGCTTAAAAAAAAATTTCCTTAAATATAAGCCCTTAAGTTTTTTTAGTGCTCTCCCAAAACTTTTCACGATATCTTATATAAATTCCATTTTATTATTAGAATTTTTTTTTTTTAATTTCTATAACTTTGTGGTATTTTTGGGGCAATTAGCGCTCTACGACTTAACTGTAACTCACACCGGTGATGTTGAACAGCTCACTAAAGGTTATTTTATTATTAATGGCTTAACCTACAAATAAAATGTTAATGGCTTAGGAAATTTACTTCTTTCGTTCTGGGATCGTACCAAACATTAACATTAATCGCTTATATTTTGAGAGATTTTTTTATCTCCAAATTATCGGTGTTCATACGAACAGTCAGACAGACGATCATGTCTTTATCGAATCGACTTTTTGTAGGGGGCTACACCTTTTAGTGGTCCTACTATAAAAAATGTAGTAAAGTTTCAATAATAGTGAACCAGTAATTTGAATGTTTATTGCTTGGCAAGAGATGAATCCATTGGTTTGTGTTCTACACTATGGACTAATTTACATCAAGTGTTACAGTATCAATCCCGGAGGTGTTTTCTATACCTTTCGGAAAATCACACAAGAATATGGATTTATTATGAAAAATGGCTTACAAATTATTACCCCTAAATCACTTAATTTTCTTGTGTAAAATTTTTACAAAAGGGTTCGAAGACGCTTGATTGACAAAAAATATCACATAGAACTTACCCTCTGTTACTCCATTTATTCATTGACTTCAATTTTCGATTAGGAGTAAATTTTTTCAAAATATTTGAAACACGTATTTAATACTTTTATATCTCCAGTATGCAAACATAATTTCAAAACGACCATTTGAAAAAAAAATTATTGTTGTTCCATTGAATGTTTTACCCCTTTTACCCTCTTAGGGGTATAGTTTTTGAATAGAGTATACAAATCGATTATCAAGAGGATGGGAGAAAAATAATAATTTTATGTCAAAAAACTTCCATTATCCCCGCCCCTTCTTTTTTCTTTGTTTGGCACGTTTGTGTAATAGTTTATTTAATAAAATTTTTGTACCACCGGGGTAGGGTTGCAATATTATTTTTATAATAATCGACTGGGGCATTGTCTTTTATTTATATTTTGTAGAATTTTTTTTTGCAATTGTTTAATTATGTAAAATAAAATGTGAACCAATCTTTTCTACAGTCCAAAATTCAAGCATTATAAGAGGTACTCTGATGACAATAATACCTATGGATGCCTCAATCCTCTGATAAGCCAAATTACAAGCTTATACTATCATGCTTCATCATCGTTGCTTTATGGCATACCGACAGACTTTGGAATAAATCCTAATCTGCAGTCAAAAAAAAAAACAAGAGATAGAAGATATTTTTATGAAAGTAAAGTTCACCCATTGGTTGAAACTGAACCGTTATAGCGACAATAAATTTTTTTAAGTGGCAACTCTGTCTATATGGCAAATTATAAGAGAGCACAAAAAAATAGGCTTTGTGATTGGCTAGATTTTGACTACATTAGACCCAACAAATAAAAAAAATAAAGCGAGTCAAACTAAGCCCAATTTAAACTTAGTTCCAAATATCCATGGCTAAGGCTAAGCTCCTTTTCAAATGAAATTTTAAAATATAAGATTTAAACTTTATATTTCGTATAGGGCCCAAAAAATTGCCTTAGATAAAATCCGCCACTGTTTGCACTGGGTGGGTTCATAAAATAAACGATTAATCGACTTCTTGCCTATTTAGATTAAGTATACAACCGAAACCAATAAATGTCGAATTCCTTTTTTATTTCGTTTGCATTTTATTCTATTTCTTTCTCTTTCTATTCTCTATTTGCAGAATACAATGGAAAAACGACGTAATACACTGGACCGCTTTCAGCGACTCGGATTCGGACGTAAATCGTCACCCGCGGCGCCTAGCTCAGCGGCAAGCACTTCCGGCACTCCTCCGTCCGGTGGAGCGGAAAAACAACGCAAATCCTCGGATAAGTCTGAACGTCTGAAAGAGTTGACGGAACTATTGCGCGGCACACGTTCCTCACCCACGCCGCCACCAGTGCCACCACCGCGTAAACCACGAAACGGCGGAATGCAATCAGCTGCAGGTAGCATGGAACGCCAGGACACTGCAACGAGTCAGACGACGACAGCAAGTGGAGACAGCGCGAGTGCGCTGCTGTCATTCTCGGCAGCGCAGTCAGCCAGTCTTGATGATGGAGTGGCAACAGTCGAAGAGAAACAAATCCAAAAGCAGCCAAGCATAAACAATAATAACAACAACAACAACAGCAATACTAACAACGCAAACAGCAAAGGTAACATCTCGACCACCTCGCGCATTCTCGCCTCACTCCGACCGAACACGAGTCTCTCGAATCTCGAGGCCTTCATGTTGGGCAGCAGCCGCGAAAAGTCGAAATCACCGCCGCCACCGACGCCATCGAAATCGTTCGATACAAGCGATCCGTCTGCAGCAACAACGACGTCGTCGATCAGTACAGATTTGGATACGAAACTGACGAGACCGGAATCGCGCACCGTCATCGGTTCGTACGCACAGAAGGGTATACCATTTCGTTCGTGTTCCTTCTCGCAGATTGATTGCAAGTCAACATTGAGTGCGCTACGCGATCGTCTGCGTCGTGATAAAGCTGTGGACGCGCCCAGTCCCACAAATTCGATTGTGTTGCCTAACAATTCCAATGTCGTCTTCTCCTTAGGCGATGAAGACGACGGTGGCACAAAACGTGAAAAAACTCCAGATCCGGGCTGGATACATATACCGCTAAGAAAGGCTGAGCTGTCGATTAATTTGAACTTCGGTCAAGAAAAGCCACTCGAGGACGTGCTAGAAGACGTGCCGGAATCGATACCTGAAGAGGATATATTCACAACGGATAGCGAGCAAGTGCCCAGCGTGGCGGACGAATGCATAAAGGCGCGTCCGGCCACAGCTGCGAGTATTATAGCTGCGCACGCCAAGATGGAATCGTTGACCGACACCATACAATCGGAAAACGATTACACAATCGATGAGGAGCAGCTGCCGATTACAGTAAAGGGCGAAAAGCATGCAACCGCTACAACTCCTACGGATGATGGCACGAAGACCATTGTATCCGGGACACAGCCACGCGTGACGCTTACAGCACCGCCAGCAGAGGTGCAGCCAAATTTGGCAACATTGTTGGAGGAAAATTTGCCGCTCGAATCGCCGCCAGATAACTTTCTGCAAACGGCGACTACCTGCCTCATACCAGTGCCAGTGTACGAATGTGCGGCGCAGGAATGGCTAGAAACGCCAGCGCAAGAATGGGTGGAAGTAGCGCCCGAGGAGTTTGGCATTGTGCCGGAGACTATTCAGCCGTTGGTGTCGCATGCTGCCTGCAAAGTATCGCAGACTGAGGCGCTCACCACGGTGCTCCGCAGTGATCTTCTGCCCACAATATCGGTTAGTCGCTCATCGGAAGAGGGCGATGATCACATCTCGTCGAAGCTCGTTGAGATTGAAGAGGCGCCCAGCACGCACACCGCCAAAACTGTTGAACGGCGACAAGCTTCGGTGCCGGAGGTACGCAAACGATACAGCCACGATGATATGGATTTGACAGGCATCGAAATGCGCAGCTCACTGGACGGCATTGCCACACGACACAGCACCGATGAGCGTCACAAACGAAGTGTGGACAAGTCGATGAAACGCAAAGGCATGTACATCGATAACGCCGACTGGGCACACACGCCACCGTCGAGTGCTGCACGTGCGCTAGCACTGGACATTTCCATAGCCAACTTCAATGCCATCAAACCAGACTCACCAGATGATGGCGAAATAGCCGACCCGAATGTAATGTACATCAATAGTCCCGCCACGGATGATCGCACACCTTGCTCCATGTACTCTTTTGAGCTAAGTACGCCCGAAATGGAAAAACCAGCGCCAGTCTGGGGTGGTGGTTCATCACAAATAATGTCCAGCTTCAGTTGCCAGAGTTCCGAGGAGAAGGACGATGTGCCTAGTGCATGTGGCAGCACGGGTGTCGGGGGAGGCGGCTTGGTACGCAATAATAAAAGCTATCCGTATCTGCGCACAGATTCCATATCGGATACAGAGTATGAGCGCACACCACCCTCGTCATCACGTGAACGGGTTAGTCCCAGTCCGTCGCCCAGTGATCATGATTTTAAACGCTTCTCGAAGCGGCCATTGCGTGGTCCGTATGGTCAGATGTTGGAGGCCGAAATGAAAAAACCGAATCGCATGCATTTCGAGGAGATACTCGAGGATTTGCGTGAATCTGATGTGTAAGTATGCAAATTGAATTTTTCGACCATTTTTTCCCAAACAGTTTCCAAAATGTTAAACAAAACCAAAGTAAAACAGAGACTAAGCATTGGGTTTTAAGAAGTTTCCATTCAAGTTGATAATGTAATAAAAAGTGCAAAAATACAAAAACCTAGAAGGTCCCTAAGTGTGCGCTGCATACAGATTTGGGCATTCGGAATAAATCCCAAGAGTTCTACCGTACCACACTGTGAACTAGCTCATGTATTCACCCAAACAACCACACAATACATTTTGACAAGTTAACTTCGTTGGATAATTTAATACTCTTCACACTTGGCCTATGCTCTGCATTGCTTGCTTCATTTTAACTAATGTGTTGCCTCTGGTTATATAAAGTTAATGAACCGACCAAACCAATATCTTTAAGATTGCGGGAATATGGCAACATAAAATTAACTGTAGCTTCTGATCATAACTGTATATATATTATGGATACTGCCACCTTTCCTTTTGTCTATTTTAAAGCTTTGATTAATTCCTGGAATATAATTAGTATTCTAACTGCGTATGATTATAATCCGATTAGTATCGAACCGATTTCTAGCAACTGAAAATTGATGTTTTTCTTTTTTTAGACAAACAAACAAAGATCACCTTTTTGTTTATGCTCTGCTCACACGCATTGAAAGAATCATTTGTATAAATATTTTAATTTGTTATGCTTGAGTGCGAAATACATAAATCAATACCCTATATGGAGGCGTACCTACTTCATATAATTCTTATTCAATTTATAAGAATGTTTGCACGGCATCATAGGAATCATCGAGTATGTATTCAATCCCATTTAAATACTTGTTTTTAAGGTATTTCCGTCTGTCTGGTAGTTACTATGTAATTTTTGTACTCCTTACCCAAAGATATGGATAGTGTTTGCGCGAATATGAAGTGTGTGAGAAGCAGTCGTGGCTATAGCCACGTCCCCTTGCCGTTCCGTCCGTCTGTGTGTTTGAACAAAAAATCTAAGAAACTATAAGAGCTAGAGACTTTATGTTTCTGTTAAAATTATTTAAATTCTGTTTAGAGACTTCTTATTCTCCAGCCTCACTATTCATAGGTGTAAGAGCTACATTTGACAAAAAGCCAAGAGTCTTATACTTAAATATGAAAAATTTAACAATTCCTGACTCGGAACAATTTGGATCTCTAGAACAACGGGAAATATTTTCAAATGATCAATTTTTAATTTTAAATGAGTATTCAATGAAAATATATTGTTTCATATAAATATGAGGAAGTTAAGCATATCAAAGTCAATATAGTTTGTATAGCAGTGCATACTTAGCTAAGACTTTCAAAATAAGGGAACTGCACAGAAAAAAGTTTTAAAGTTCTAGACATTTTTAAGATATAGATCTCTAATTATATCATTCAAAGGATCTGTTTTTATAAAAAATATTGCCTCAGTTATATAGGTAGGACTAGGTTTGAGTATCCACTTCAGTATATGTACCGAACAAATGAATTGCAGTAAGGAAACTAGTTGGAAGCTTTATTGTTCAAGGCTATAGCGAATCATTGGTCGACTCGCTGCTCATAAACTCAGTAAGCTCAAAGTAAGTACTTAAAATAGTTTTATATTGAGCTGTAAGAATTATGAGCTTCTGTAAAGGATTTGCACAAATCTATTAGTTTAAAGATCCTTATAACACTAAACTCCTCTATACTACATTTGTCCGCCCAATTTGAGAATTTCATTTCTATGTATGGAATCCTTACCATAGTATTCACCTGAGACTGCCAAATACAAAAATTAAAATGCCTCAAAAGCGCGGTAAGGCTGTCCAATACTAAATAATTGATTTAGTTGGTCATCTAAATAGCAAAGCATTTAAGCAACAACCATTGGAATTTCATTAAAAATGAGTAGCTTAAGTGTAATATATTTTGGCCAAATATTATTAAATAGTTCCTTAAATGTAGAACCTAACTGGTTAACAGAAAAGGAACGTGGAATCATTGATAACGAAAGCCGCTTTACCTGTGGAAATGCACAAAAGTGTTCTGGCTTGTTGCATTGCACCCCCTGGTCTTTTAGCAGCGAAAAGTGAATGGAAATGAAAAATTTCTAATATAAAACGATTTTTGCACATAAGATGTTATATACAGCATAGTTTATTTTGCATTCGATCAATTTTAATCGCTGTTTTTTTATTCGACAGCAGATATATTAAATTATTATTCTTAATATTCTTTAATATAAGTAATTTGAAGAATGAATAGGAAAATCTAATTATCCAAATTTGTATCCTATATCTGTTATATATATATATCTACTCAATCTGTACATATCTCTATTTTAATACGGACAGCCATAAAGACAAACTGAAAGGTTTATGTAGACTCGACTTTTTCTGCTGATCAAAAATACTTAATCTTTATAGAATCTGTCGCCTTCTGCCTTGTACATACTTTGCACTAACTTAATATAGCCTTTAACCCTACGGGTGTAGGGTATACAAATTCAGTAACACAGCCATATTTATAATTTAATTATATTGTACACTTACCATAAGAATATACAGAAATATGAATGCTGTTAGTTGGCATCTCAGCATTTGAAGAAATCTAATGTAAAGCGAATAAAATTGACAAATTTTTTTTTTCAACCTTATGGAGACATTCATCCGCTTAGTTGTTGAACTTTTTTTGAGTCTGTCAGTTCGTAATCAATTTGGAAATAAAAGTAAAAAAATTAGCTAAAATCTATAACGATTTTTGTGACAGTCCTGATTTCACTTGCTAAATTTTTTTTTAAATTTGTACATACCCAACAAAATTATGTCGCACCCTATATTCTATCCGCCAATAATGCTCAACTCATGCCAAATAAATGATCGATTGTTAAGAACTTCCGAAGCTTAAACCAAAATTAAGTAAGAAAGTTTTGATTGGCTGATCATCATCATTAAGAATTTTAACAAAACATGGAGATTTGTCTTCAGTTTTTGAGCTGACATCAACTCACATGATTCCATTCCCAAATCAAATGACAAAACCTACCAGTTTGCATGGCAGTTCTGCAGAAATTATAGTTCTTCACATGCAAACTAGAATCGTGCACAGAAGTTTCTCCATTAATTTCCATTTCCGAGAAGAGTTGTAGGCATTGCGCCGCATTGCAAAATTTCGTCGCATTGCAAAATCTGTATGGCAGTCTGCCTCCCACTGGATGGAGTCAAAACAATAACCGATCTGCCGAGCATCAATATGCCCCACAATATTTCCATTGGTTGTTTCACGAATAATAAACAGGTTCATATATGCTAAAAATTCGATCAGTGTACAAATGATATGGATTCTACTAGACTCATTAGTAGCTGTTAATTTATATTTTCATGGAGTAAAAGGGTAAACATAGTTTTTGCAAATGTATGTAAGAGTCAGAATAGGGCGGGAATACTCCATAAAATATATATTGTCTTGTTAAACATCAAAAGTCAAGTTGATAAAGACATGTCAGTCTATTTGACTGGCTGTCCGTATAAACAATGACAACTTGGAGACGATTAGAGATAGTTTGGATAATAAGAGTATCTCTTCATAAATCGAAGTTAGAATCCATTGAACGATTCAACCGTTTTACAAGGGGTGGCCTCCATACAAATTTGCAAACCACCTACTTTTGTGTTTTTGTAATAAATAAATTATGTTGTGTTCTGTCAAGAAAGGACACTAAAGTTTTTCTTATAATAATCCTAATAAAATACAACGCGGTTTCAAAAGAAGATCCAAGATATAGAGAAAAAAATCAATTTTTAAAATGGGTGGTGCGACGCCCATGTCGTCTTAAAATATATAAAAATATTTAAGTATCTTTTAATCTTTATGTAATAAGCCTCTAAAATGAAGCACATTGAATCAGCCACTTTTAATAGGATTAACCTGCTATGCTCCCTCCTAGACTTTAATACTCATTAACCCTGCTGCTCACTTTTATTTTCTACATATTTACATTAATGGGAAATAGACTAATTGTAGGAAAATAAAATTGAACTAAAATATATTCGCTTAAGGTTTTTGAGGTGTCGATACCTATAAACTATTTTTATTAACAAGATGTCCAATAATATTCACTTTCGCTCTTCCAACATCTTTTCAGTTCGCTTCATCCGCGTCGCCAACGTGGCGATGACGCAGCCTCTGCCGCTGGCGGATCCGGCACCAGCACCGCTCAACGTCCCAATATGCCACAATATTCAAATTCGATGCGTGTGCGTAAATCGAATACGTATCTGCCAGTGCCTTCGCATGCACGTGCCGCCTCGACACCTTCGCAAATTGAACATGTCGCCAGCGCTGGAAGCGGCGGAAAACAGGTGGCTGGCCCTGGCAATGTCCCTGAGAAAGGAAAATCTATTGACAAACGTTCGTTGGATAATGCCAATGAGCAGCAGCCACAACAACACAATTACTTACAACGTGATATGAAACGGGCCGCCTCAGAGACGCCCACCTCCAAAACGCATCACAGCAAACGCAGTCAATCTATGAGTAATGATAAAACGTCATCAGCTTCGGCAGCAGCAGCGGCGTCGGCGTCAAAGCAGCAACAGCATCATCAACAACATCATCAGAGTCATCATCATCACCATCAGGCAAAGCGTAGCCTTGATTCCAATGCTAGTAATAGTGGGGGCAGCGGCGGCAACGGCGGCAGTAGCGGCAACAAGTCGAAGGTTGCAACTGCAACGTCTGCTTCCGCTTCCGGCGCTTCCTTGCCCAATTTGAAGCCCACTCCAGAGTTACTTGCCGAGCTGCTTAAGGGTTCCAGTGAGAAACTATTGCTCTCCGAGCAGCGCCAACAAAAGTTAACGGTGAGTAAAAGTAATACATACTCGTATAAGTACACACGTATACAATACATATGCGTTTTTGTTATTTCGATAACGCTCAGAAGTATGCAATGCATTTGTATGCATTTCTCTTTGTGTTTACACTATTCGCCAATTCAGGATGCCCTTCAAATTTAATGTTTTTGAAGGGCATGCATACATATTATAAGGTTATCTTGAATATTTATTTAGTTCCTTTGTCTATGCTTAAGTAAGTGTTAGTAAATTTATGTTTATACCCTACACATATAGTGAGGAAAGGCCCAATAAAATTCAAATCACAAATTCTTTTCGAATTCGAAGGAGCATTGTGAAGCCGATTTCTGTTTACAGCATAATTTGTGTAAGAATATAACAATTTTATTAGTGATCATCGGTTTTCTTTCCTACATCCTACTTGAATGGCATGAAATATGGTGACTTATTGTAAACTATCTGTTCAACATCATAAGATAGACGTAAAATTCGGTCGTTTATTAAAGTTGGTGTTCAATTTATGCGTGTTTAACTTCGAGTATAAGTGGGGGCACCTTTATAGCTCACCATTCCACATCACAACAAATTTTACCTCGCACGATGAACTGTATCATATCTAATTGCCAAATTGAACGGATGCTTGTGAGAAAACACCGTCTTAAAAAAAAATTGTTCAAAGCCTCAGATCCTCAGTTGCAAAACAATACTGGAACGATACATGGTACATGAATGATACATTAATAATAATAACATATAGTTGGCCTACTGTCATGGCTATATAAGTCTTTTGAAATGATTTTATAATCAAAATCGGTGAACACACACAAGACATAGTAGTTTCCACTCATTAAAATGTTTTTCGCAAAAAAAGTTGTACCACATTGCATAAGTTATTTGTATCACCACTGAGAAACCGGCTGCTTGAGCGACCTGAATGCATCTTTCTCGATATAGCCTAGACATTTGTTCGAGTATGGCTCACAGAACTCAAGTACAAAATCCTTATAGTGGTTTCTCAAAATATACACTTAGTTTTCTAGTTCTATCTCAGAAAAAGAACATTCAAAGTACGCCAGAGTCACTGAACTGAAAGCTCGGAAATTATAGGTAGTGAAGCCTAAGGCAACGTTCTTGGTCCTTTCTTATACATCCTGACACATCAGACATATCAACTGAACAGATTCGCAACGTTAGTTAGCTCTAAACAACGACTCATCAATTGCAAACTCATTTGAGCTAAGAAACCACAAATTAAACATAAAACCACCTGCCTAAACTGGCTTATTTAATCACGCGCCTGAACTAAAAGGCTCTCATTTACATCTCAGTCTGGGCGCATGGCACGCAACCAAAGATCTTAATCAAAAATTTGAAGAATAATCACTTGAAATCCTGGTATATTCAATATTCCCATTTAATTATGTCGATACATTAAATTCACATTCAAGAAAGAGTCAGAATAGCTCAGATGAACTTCTAAAACCATTACGTCTCCCTGAGAGAACATCGAAATCTTAAATTCAATTTAATTCCACTGGCTGCAACTCATAAGTTGAAAAGCTTTTCCCTCAAACAGAGTTACAGGATTAGATGGACTCCTTTCGAAGTGCAGGATGCAGATAAGATAAGAATGGATTGTAGTGAGTTTGGTTTTGTTTTTGGATCCTATCCTTGTTAATAATCAATATATTTTGATTCTTATTGCTTAGCTACCATTATCTCTAAATTCTGGAAATTCATTAATAAATTCAAACAATTTCTTGTATCCTTTAAAAGCGGTTTAGATTTTAAATTTTACAAATATGTAAAATGGCATATTTTCATAATCAATATTTATTAAACTGGAAAAGTATGAATTAATTGATGATATGAATGCAAAACCGAACTCTGTTAATCTTATCCGTTTGATGCATTTTGGTTGAAAAATTAATTGTCTTAGTTTTAGGAACTAATTTTGATACTCGTACTATGTAGCCAAATTTTCCATACATGCTGCATCCTGGTCAACTAAGATTTTCACTCAGATTATAAGCGGTCCTTGTGACACCATATACACCTTGTTGGTGACAAGCCTCCTGCACCAGTTTGTCTGTTTGAAGAACATTGATACATCCTCCATAGCGGTTAGCTCTGTGTGATTATCTTGTACTAGGCACCCGAGTAGAGTTAGTTATTCCCTGCTGTTTGCTAGATATACTCTTCGGTGTTCTATTCTTCGACTTCCTATCGTCAAAAATTATGTCTCCACCAAGAGTGTTTTTGATGATCTTTATTTGCTTAATTCATCAATTGATATGCGGATCGTTTTTAAATTGGTATACGTGGATTACAAACATCCATTGTTATACCGACCATATGATTCCAAGGAAAGTTTTGCTTGTGGTTAGATAGTCCAAAAGGTTATCTGATTTCTATGTTCAGGGAAAAACATACATCTTCCGAAACCTCCGTAGGGATCTAAGTCTTTGCTAAATATTTATTACTGGCATTCACCATTTAGTAAGAATGCTTATTCCATTAAAAGAGCAATTGGGAGTACGTGTTGCTTATCGAATGTTGAGACCGATTGCGATAATTTTTGTTGAAGTTAAAGTATCTTGGAGTTTTTTTGGCTTGTGTGGTACATGTCAACCCCCCATTTGGGATGGTTTGGCACGTCTATTGAATACAAAGCTTTGTGGCATGTACCAATTGCTATTTGATGTTCTGTAAAATTCTGTCCTATAGCAATGACTGTAATCATTTTCAATAATTTCCGTTAATGTAAAAATTTAGTCCTACACCTCCTGCATGAAATACATACCATACAGTTACTTTTTGAGGATGAAATGGACTCTCTTGAAGCACATGTGAGGGTGTTGCTATCAAATAACTCACATTTTGACAAAGCCATTAAGGTAAAAATTAGTTCGTCGCATTAAAATGTTTTTCGAAAAAAAACAGAATATTCTTCAAATTGTTGCAGAGCTCAATCTCAATTAGAATTGCTCTTTGAGTTTACTAATTCATGAGTTTTATTGTATTGCGTAGCGTATCTGATAGTTGGGTAGCTTGGCTAAATCAATCTTATTTCTTAGCTAAATATTTATGTAGTTTTCACTACAGAACGCGTGAGAACGTACACAGATACATACACACATACATGAGTACATACATACATAACTGTTTGCGCACTAACAAGCGTATTTGTGCCTTTGCCAACTGCCTGTGTGTGTGTGTGTTTGTTTATGTTTGTAAGTGTTTGTGTAGTGCAGCAACAGGTTCTCTGCTCTCGCATATTTCGCAATTTCGATTTTTGTTGTAAGTTTCTGCTTGTAAATATTTTTCCTTGTTCTTTCTTTTCTGTTTACGTTTCCAATAAATTCTCAAAGTAACAACAACAACAACAGCATCGCACGGACATACACAGTAATTTTCCAATTGGAGTGTGCTCCATTCTCAACTTATTTTACTCTTAATAAATTACGCTGCATGATTTTCGGCTCGTTGCTTCCCTCCGCCATTAATTGGCCACCCCTTTGCATTCCAAGCAAAGTTGCTTTGGATTGTTTTTCGTTTTTTTTTTTTTTTGTATTTGTTGCCAATTACATTCGTTCGCCTGGCAACTGCGAGTTTTCCTGATAATAAAAAATAATCAAGTGGATGTAATGTTTTTTTTTTTAGTTCCTTTGATGTTTGTTGCTAGTTTAGTTAATTTGTTTTAATTGTTTGTTATTGCAATTCTGGCTCTCCCGCTGTGTTAACGACTGCGCTGTGCACGTTTCTCTTTCTTCCACTCGCTTAGTGTTCCATTCCACTTGTTCTTGTATTTGAAATTTATTTGAAACGGAAAGTCGGTGCAGGGATTGAATGAAAAGTTTCGCTGATCAAAATTCAATTTCGAGTGATGACAGATTTTCATCGAAAGAAACATTTTTGAATACAAAAAAACAAATTAGTTGTTGTTTTTTAAAATCAGTTCGGGATTTGCGAGATTTTGTTTAACAATAAATTGCAATATTAAATTTTAAATTTATTATTTAAGCATCTAAATAAAGAAATGTTATTAGAGAAGTGTTAAGTAATGCTTCATATTAATAGTCTGAAGCCAGCTTCATTCAATGTTTACAGCTACACGATTAAATATCTAAAAATTCGCAACTGTAGATTTCTTTTTCGCTGTAAATTGATGGAACTATTTATTATTGACCTTGCTCTTGAAATTTTAAGGCAGTCGAATAAAATTTTTAAAATTTGTGAAATTTGTATCGATTCTGTTTCACCAATTTACCGAAGTTTTGTTGAACTTCTTGTATGAATGTGTATATTTTTGTCGTTTATGTATAAACCAGAGGTGTTAGCTTGACCCAGCATGTCATGAATTTAAATTCCATTAAAGTATTTTCTGAAGATTGAAAAAGAGTTACTTGCGTGCAATTTTGATACAGGTACACTATACCCTTATAATAGGTCAAAAGTTATTCATATATTCCTTATTTATATGGTGAATCTATGTGTATCAAATAACACGTTTATTACTTCCTGATTACTGTTGTCCTAAAAACAAACAACAAAATAGTTTTAGTTTATTCTGAAGAATATTGACATTGCTTGTTTTCAGATCAGGTGAGCAGGTGAAGTTTCTGGATGATGGTTTTAGTACTTTTTAGGCCCTGTACCGAAGGTACAAGAGCCTATTGGTTTTGTGCAAATGTATGTAACAGGTAGAAATAATAATCGGAGACCCCCCAAAGTTACCCCCATTATGGTCAGGAGCTATAGAGGAGTCGATATAGACATGTCCGTCTGTCCGTCTGTCCGTCTGTCCGTCTGTCCGTCTGGCCGTCCGTATGAACGAAAGGATCTCGGAAACGGTAATAGATAGAGACTTCGTGTTTTTTGCATTCGACTAGGACTGCTCCGGAATTTCACAAGTTTATTTTAAAAACTTGCCCCTCCCCCCCCTTCCCCATAAAATCACCACCAAGGGCAAAAATTTCTTCGGCACAAAAAAAGTAAGTATGCCAGTATAGAGATATCGTCCTTCTTAGCCAAAATCCGAAAAGTTCATCAAAATCGGATAATAAATGGCGATTTTATAAGCAATTGAATTTGAGCGACCCCCCTTTTCGTTTCATACATAAAAAAATGTTTTAAAAGGCACTTAGTCGTGCAGTGAGAAGTGGTCATGTGTTTGGTCATAAGCTAGGGGAACATTTAATGTGTTTGTTAGGCGACCTGCACTGGTACAGGGCCTCTTACAGTCGGTTACGCCCGACTGTGATTTTCTTACCTTGTTTTTTACTAGAAATGTTCGTGAAGTGGTTACTTTCCCATTGCCAACATTATCTCCTTTGAATGACGCTCCTGGATGACGGATTCATCAATGTTGAGATTCTTAACTTATTGCGATACAAGATAAGGCTTCACAGATATTGGATGCTCATTCGCAATCCTTCAGACAAGAGAGACAATAATGGGTGGTCAACGATTTGAAACGATTATTGCAAGAGAATAAAAAAAACTGAGCTATTGGTGTTTATCATCTTAATGTCTTGAATCAACTTAGTCCTATCTATACCTTAGTGACTGTCAGTTGCCTTCACGTTCCTTGTCAAATGGATCTGTCCGTAGCAGAACCACGTTACGGCTTGGAAGTTCAAGACGATGACTTTCAATACTTTACTTCACCAATTTCGCATTCACCACTTTCCTTCTCAATGGAAATGTGCAAAAATTGTGCTGATAAGCCAGAAAATCATGTTGCACTCAATCGTCGGATAAGTTAACTGGTAATATTCCATTGCTTGCTAGATTGCTGCCTGTTCTGGAAAGGCTAAACTTCGTTTCTGATCATCAATTCGGATTTAGGCATCAACATGGAACTCCTCAATAATCTGATCGTATTGTTTCTACTGTCAATGAAGGGAAGCAAGGATTTGATCGTGTCTTTTCAAGTTGAAGAAAAATCTCTTCCTGTACATTTCTTTCTATTTTGGCTGCATACATTAGAAAATATGGATGAGGTGATCGGTTCTATAGGAGCAAATGATTCATAGGGTAGCGCTTTAGATCCAGTATTTTGTACAGTATATTCAATATGCTGGCAGCAATATATGCTGACGACACAGCTTTACTATAATGATCCAGATCCGAGCAGATGTTCGCTGTAGCGGCTGATGAAAAAATTTATTTGATCTTCAACGTTGAGGTCCCGGCAAAGTGTAGAGTTACATACATACAGGGATAGCCGGTAATCATTTGAAGGGCGTGGTTTGGTTTGGTCTGTACTCTTTTACGATTACATCTGACTACGATACCAAAGATCTGAGTTCCATATCTCCAATTTTTTGGTAAATTGTTCTTATATTGCAAAGGGAGAGTTTTCTTCACCAGCTTAGTCGCTGTAGCTTCTTTATTTTTGACCTGCATGTTTAAGCCGTGGTTTCAACGTGTGCTTTAAAAGTAAGCCTTCGGTCAAGTAAGAGTCCTCAATACTTCGCCTTGTCAACCTGAAGAAGAGGTTCATTATTGAAATTCAGCTGTGGAGTGCTACCTCTTTTTAGTTTGAAACACAGGTTTTTGCATTTAGCTAAGTTTGTGCAAATGTTCCATCTTCTAGACCGTTCCTCTAGCGCGTAGAGATAGTCTTGATCAGTGGAAGTCACATATATCATCGGCGTAGGTAGCGATTATCATCTTCAATGGCGTTATGTTGAGTTTTTAGAATCAGGGATAGGAAAGTCACCTGGGTACAAGTTATAAAAGAAGGAACCAAGCACACTGCCTTCGGGTACACCAGCCGGCACTTCCTGAGGTAAAGAGGAGCTTGATCGGTACTTAACGCAAAATTGACAAAATTAGGTAGGAGCGCAGTAGGACAAAGTAAGGAGCTAGCATTAAACGTGTTGATTTTAGCCAGCAACCCAGTATACCACACTTGCTCGAAGGCTTGCTACACATCGATGAATACTGCCTTGCAGTGTTTCATTTCGTCAACTGCTTAAAGATTGTTATTTATCACTCTGTGGAGCTGCTTTGTAGTGCTCTGCCCCGCACGAAACCGAAATTGGTGATTTGGAAATGACTCCTTGGATTAAGCGATGTCCGTGAGCCGGGAAACGATCAGTCGTTCCCAAATTTTCGATATTGAGGGTTGGAGCCTGATCGGTCGGAATGAGTCTGGGTCACTTTCCAGCTTACCAGGCTTATGTATCATCGCGATGATACCAATCTTCTAATATGTTGGGAAGTGTTACAAAACAGAAGTGCATTCATTGGTAGTGCTTTGAGCATGGATTACATATCCTGTCGTGGCCTGGTGCTTTTTTCTTTATGAGACGTTTATTGACCGAGTTGACCTACGCCAAAGTAAAAAGTGCCCATGTGGTGCTTATGTCTACTGTAGCTGCTAGGTTATGAGGCTTATTACGCTCTAAAAGATGCTTAACGAAGACATTTGCCCGCTCATCATCTGAACGGCATCATTTCCCGCTTTCGTCATGCATGGGAGATTGGATGTATTTTAAAACTTCCTTCTGTCTGCCTGGAAATGTACCGCTCTGGCTGGTATCTGTATTTTCAAGCATTTGTTTAAAATCTAGCTTCTTTGCTTTTGAAGCGCTTGCTTCATCTCATGGCTTGCTTTGTTCCATTTAGCTATGTCTTCTGGATGATGGGTGTGAATGTACATATCTTGAAGGTGACATTTTCTCGAAAGAAGGGTGCGAAGTTCATTGTTGAATGTGTACATACCACTATCGTGTCAAGAGGGTCTGATGGTGCGGTGTCTTGATTCATGTTCAGCTTTTTGAACATTGCTGATGAATAGATCAACCACGAAGTCAATACCATAAGCCTTTCAAATCCATTACAGGGTGGATCGCATTGTGTAGTAGTCTTCTGAAGTCGTCAATATTATTATTCATTGTCAGTCTATCTATAACTGCGTATGTAGCAGCAGTAGCATCTAACATCTGATAAATAATGGTACGTAATCGGAGCTCAAATCTGCCCGATCTGATAAGGTTTACTTCGATTGAGAGGTACCTCCATATATAGCGAAACCCAAGCAGTTTTTCAGATTATTATCTCTATATGGGTATCTAGTAAGGGTACCAGTGCCTGAAATAGGTTAGGTCATGTTGGATATTTCACATCGCTCTTTATCATTACTGAATACCCACATTTGTTATAAGTTGATGTAGGATGGTTAGCTGTATATGTAGAAGATCCATGCATTGTTAAAGTTTTATCCCCAGTCAGACATGTTTCAGATATAAGAATTATGCCTATTTGGTGTTGTTGCATAATACATTCCAGCTCTCTCATTTTGCTAGACACATTATTGGTGTTCCAGCATAAAACTTTAATGGTTCTCATGGTTTATTAACTATCTCCGTAAGCAAAGTCAAGATTTGTCTTTGCGCTGTCATCTTTGTATTTTGGAGGAAGATCATGAAGTCCGGAAGAGTGCTTATAGCAGCTCTAAAGCCTTGATGCCGATGAGGCTCTGCCGATATCTTGTATAACCTGATGTGTTTGCTGCTGAGTCTGCGTTCGAGAAAACATACGTTGGCCACAGACGATACTAGCATAGGTTTGTCGACCTTATTCATAAGTCGTCGCTTGTTAATTGGTGAACGTTTATAAGAAATTTGTAATCAAGGTCATTTCAGAATAAGTCTCCGCCCAAATTGTGGATTTTGTAAATAAAACTCGCTGATATGTTATTACTTTAAATGGCTTAAGGAACGGAATTATATGGTTTTACCAAACTTAATCTTTGCCCTTGTCCTTTACCTTAATTTCCTCAGGTTGGCATTAATTTTACAAAATGGTGTACTTTCCAACTGGAAGTAACGGACACTTGTCGCATGCACTTGCCTTACACTGGTAACGGTTTCATTTCACTTTCATGTATACAAGTACTTCGTTCTCTCTTTCTTTTCTTGCTGCTCCATACACTCCCACTCTTTTAACCTCATGACATGAAATTCCGGAAGAGAAAAAGAGTAGAGGAAGAGAGAGAGAGAGAGATAAATATCAAGTGGAAGCAGCTGAGACTAGCACAACATGGCGCATGTTCCGTTAAGGCCAAAACATTTGTTCGACAAGTTGCTGTTATCGAAATATGTATGTACACGCAGTCTCTCTCAAACACACAAACACACACACACACAGGTGCATATTTGTTGCTATTTTTGTTGTACTTGTACAATAGTTCTTGTAATTAAACATTTGTGTACTATGGATAGATAAAATTATTCGCTTGTATTTTATTGTTGTTGTCTGTTTTTGCATTTTCTCAGTTGATTTCATTTCTTTGCAAGCCTTTTGCGCATTGTTTTTGTTGTTATTGCGACCACATGCTGTTGCAGCTTTTCTTGTTCATCATTAAATAGTATGGCAAAAAAGTAGGTGCTCAAATTTAAAAAAAAAAATAATTACTTTTGTTTAAATATTTTTAAAAAATATAAATTCTAAAAAAAAATGTAAGCTTTGATGTTTCCGATATTTTGAAATAGTCTTCATACATGTATTATATATGTGTCGATATCCAATGATGGTTTTATTCGGATTTAATAATTCATTGAAAACCTTGGATCCATGCTTATTTGGCATCGCTTTTGGCGCACGTGGTTATCGGACCTAAACATATGACTTTTTCACGCTTAGGGTTGTCGAAATGTTTTATCAGCAATGAAAGCTTCCCCGACATGCAATCTCTTTAATAATAAACCATTTATTTCTATAAGTATTCATTATCAAAGCGGAAAAGTAAAACTTCCTGCATAGGATGCTCAGCAGCTGACATTTTTTTCCCAAATGTAATAGTGAGAAGTTACAGAGATATGTCTAAATTAACCAAATGGCTAAAGGGAGGAATTAATTGCCTTATCCATTCCAATCCATTCGAATCGGGCTGATCTGCAGATTATTTCTACAATGAATATTTTACTCTCCGGTGTATGGGACTCACTAATTTTTACAAACCATTTAAGTCGTCTATCGCCAGACTATTAGTATCATTGCGGCATTTTATCATTTGGTTTGCACCTCCAAGCCCGATGTGACTGCTTCCTAAAGTGGAAGATTTAACGAAAAGAGTATTGTTTCATGTTTTTTTAAATCCATGCATCAAGTCGATTAGGGATAATTTAATTTGTGATATTTTGTTTGAAAGGATTTTTTTTGTTATTGTATGCTAGTGGATCTCTTAACGCATGATTAGCAGCTACCCAGTATATAAGAGATTGAGAAACATCTTTAAGCTGCTAGAGTTGATTCAAAAATTATTGATTTCGAACAATTCAAATTGAATGGGGAGCTCTTCCTACAAAGGTGGACTATTTCGGAGCAATCAATCAATCAATCAATCAGAAAATCTGTACAAGTCTTACCCACCGCAAAATTCTGTGCCCACCGAACCAATGAAGGCTCTTCTTATGCATTTTTCACAGTGTTTGCTGATAGCTAGCAAGTCCAGATAAAGTTTGTGCTAAGAAGTCTATTTTGAATACCGAACTCTTAGACATATATTCTATCTTTTCTTTAAGACTCTTGAATTAATAACAAGAGCTTTCTTTTTCCAATATACGGATCTTTTGTGCAAAAATAGTTACAAATGTATTATTTAAAGTAGCGTCCCTCGCTGGCCACAACTTTTTCTCATCGTTCTGTCAATTTTCGGATACCAGCTCGAAAAAGCGACTCGATTTTTGAGGATACACAATCATTTGAAGTGAACTTCTGCTGGAATAAGCTTGTTGATCGGAAGTAGTAGTCGGAAGGAGCGAAGTCTGGAGAATATTGCGGTTGGAATGGGACCTCCCATTTCTGCAATTCCAAGGAGGTTTTGACCGGTTTTGCAACAAGTGGCCGAGCGTTGTCATGCTGCAAAATCACTTTGTCATGCCTTCTTCGTATTGCGCGGCTCAAACTCATGTGTTGAGTCCGATAGCGTTCCCCCATGATCGTTTCATTCAGTTTGAGCAGCTTGTAGTAGATCACTCCGTGCTAGTCTTACCAAATGCAGAGACTAAGCATGAATATTCGGTTTTGATATTCGTGGTTGGCCATGATATTTTATGCTTTGAGTTGTCACAACGGATTTACTTTTCATCGCCCGTCATTATGGCCTTTGAGGAGCTGTTTACAAGCGAAATATCGCCTTTCGACGTCGCGTGGCTTCAACTCGTTTGTCACCCAGTTTCCTTGCTTTTGAATGAATTTCATAGCTTTTAGGCGTTTGTTAACTGTTGAGTCCTCCACTTCCAATGCTTGTGACGCTTTGACGCACACACAGCAATGCGTCCAAGCTTCGAGCACAAAATCTCCATTTCAAACGACCGAAACACTAAGATTTGATGACCCGGCTAAAAAACTCTATCTGGTTCGAGATGCTCTAGGCAATAATTAGAATTGTTGTTAACGTTGAATGAATTACGTCTGAAGACTAACAGATTGAAACCCAAAAAAAAAAAAAAAAAAAAAACACATGAGTGATGCTTTTGCTGCTGCTTTTTAACAAAATGCCTCGTTATTACTATGATTCCGAACTCTGGGAAACCGGAGAACATTTCTTACACGAATGCTGGCAGTAAGTACCATCAAGAGTGCCGTACCTGACCACCACGTTGGCTTTCTGCATCTCTATGGTGCAGTGGAACACATTTTATCATGTTGTGCAGCATATCTTTGATGTCTTAAGTACAATGAAGGCTTTTGAAACAAAAGTCAATTCTCCTAGTTGCCTAGTATATCGTACGTAAGTCATACTTTCTTGGATGCAGCATTATGGTTGAGGTTCGGGCCGACTGATAGAACAATCGCCGCATTAGAGCTGGTATACCTAAGGGCATACGGCAACTGGTGCTGTCCGCTAACTGACCAGCACCAGTTTCCAATAACACATTGGTAGCCATACACTCAGGACTCTGCGTTCATCGTCAGCTTTACCATTGTCAGTGCGGCATCTGAGCTCACTAAGCAGTTCCTGGATGGCTTCAACAAAAGGGCAGACCACTGGTGGCATAATAACTGAACAAAATCTCAGCAAAGCACGTTTGCGCTTAGGAGAGACTCCTCTCCAACTGTTTCATTACAAAAATCGGTCATTCCTTAGGTGGAGACAGTCTACTACCTGCGTATGCTTTTGGACAGAAGACTTACCTGGAGCAAATACTAAGCCGCAAAATGTCGTCAAAATGATTGGAAAAATAACTAGCTTTTACGGTTCATGTGTCAACTTAGCCTTAGCAATAAAATAATGCTTTATAAAGCTGTAGTGTTGCCCTCCTGGACTATAGGATACTAATGTCTATGCTATACATAATTGCAAAACTTAGCCCTTTCATCAACGCTCCTTTTTATTTGCGATTGATGTCATTTCCTGAGACTTGCGAATTGTTTCGGTGCTCAGTTTGACACACTTCCGCTCTATCTACAAATTACTCCAAAATTAAGCTCACCCACCTTCGCCCTGATGACCTTTGAGTACACAAACGTCTATGAGGGTCGTCACTAAAGTGTTGTCTTATCGGAGGTTGCCTTTGAGTCCTCTGTTTTTTTTATTTTACTTATTCTTGAACGGCTGTTCAGAGATTATCCGGGAGATACATTGTATAGATTTGTGAGTTGTAAAAGTTGTAAATAAAGTCATCGGTCATTATTGAATCCGGAATGAATCCGGAATTACAATCTAATAAAAAATTATTGATTTTTATATTTTCCAATAAAACATGAGTATAATTGTTCTTTTAGGGTTACTCAAATCCTTAGGATGTTTGTGATGCTGTCTTGATATTTTGTGCAGTTATAGTGCGCATGAATAGTATTAGAAAGCTTCAGTTGGACCAAAATTCATATTTCTACTGTATATTTCCCAATTTGTTTAGCTACTTCATTGGCAGACTTTACTTTTTGTTGTTGGATTGACAGAGAGAAAGAGTAAAAACTGGCGTCGGCGGCATAAGCAGCAGTAATTTTTGGTGGGTGGTTGAATGGGTTGTTTTGTTGTTTTTGTTGTTGTTGTTGTTGTCGTCGCGTTTGCTCTGTGCTTTTGGAAAATGAAAAATGGAAATTAAGTGTGTATATAGTACAATGGAAAACTTCGTCCGTCTGCGGTTCAATTCGGCATGGTTCGGTTCAATGGGATTCACTCTCGCGCGCATTCGTGAAAAATTCCTTTACTAAATTCTCTTTGCTGCGCTGCTGCTCAGCCTCCGCTGTTGTTGTACTCTTCTTGTTTGTTGTTGTTGTTGCTGTTGGCTTTAACCACTCATTGTCACTACTAACCTGATTGTTGCTATCTGCTACATGTTAGAAAGAGAAAGTAAGATGGAGCGTGTACAAATGTGGAAGCAGTAGCCGCAGCAGCAGCAGCAGCGTCAGCAGCAGCGGGAAAAAATTCTTATTTGCCTTTTGTACGTCGAAAGTGGCGAAAATTTTTCGTCTTTCGTTTGTTTTAGTTTATAAATTGTGCGTTGTAAAATATAAGAAATAAAATAATAATAAAATAAAAATAAAAAAAAAAAAAAAATAATCAAGTAGTTAAAATTAATAGCTAAGCAAAAAAAAAAGAAAAGAAAAAATATTGTAGTGCAAAACGCCAAAGCGAATTGTGTTTTTCCCCCGTTCGCGTTCCGTTTACCTTCTTCTTTCTGAAATACATACAGAATACAATTGAAAACCAAATAAAAATATAAAATTTATATATTTTTCTACAACATATTTGAAAGCAAATAAAAGCAACATAAATCAAGCAAATAATTTAGAAAAAAACGAAGAAAATTAGAAGAAGAAAAGTATGTGTCTACACTCCAACAGATTCAAATCTTCTTTTCAATTGCAAAATGTGTTTTGATGCAAAAAGAATAAAAGAAAAAAAGAAAATGTGTTAAATCAAATTCAATCAGCATTTAAAATGCAAAAATATGAAAAATTCTTATAAGCAAAAAATTCAAGTTTAACGAAAAATATTTTAAAGGCGTTTTTTTGGCAAATAGAAAGTGTTTAAAGCAAAGAAAATGTTTCAAATAAATGTTTTCAACAAATACAATAAATGCGAAATGTGGAAATTCCAAATATTTTCGAATATATTTGATAATAAATAATTTCACTATTTTGGCATCTTAAATTAAAGAAACAAAAAAAAAAAAAGAGAAGAATAGGAAGATAAAAATGGAATTTAAATTTTGCAGCAATGAAAAGTGAAAATATTTTAAAGCCTTTGGTTCTCTATTTTTTTTTTCGCACGTTGCCCGCACCACATGTCCCACCACTACGAAACCACAACACCACTTCAGAAGCATTGACTGACTCTCTTGCACTCTCTCTATTATGCTATCTAGCTTTCTCTCTCGCTCTCAAATGTTGTTTGCCTATATACATATTAAACATTTTCAATATTTTTTTTTAATTTTTTATGTTTTTTTTTTGTGTTTGTGGTTTTCTTTTATTTTTCATGTCTATTTGTTGTCTTTATTTTTCTCCTTTTGTTTTCTCCCACGCCTCATACACCTGCCACGCGTTGTAGTTGTTGGCGGTCGACATTGTTGTGTACACATAATTGCACCTGCGTATAAATGCGCGCAAAAGTATGCTACATTTTTTAATAGTGCTAAATGAAGAGTGAAACGCGGTGCACGAGTACAATAACAAAACTAATAAATAAAAGAAGAAGAGAATAGAAACTACTACATACGCGTACATATGTACAACAACAATAATTATGTATGCAATAGAATAATAAAATAATCAGATAAAATAGAAAAATTTATTAAAAAGAAGAAGAGGAAGAGGAAAATACAAAATGTGAATATGTAGATACAAAATACAGTGAATGTGTATGTGTGTGTGTCTGTGTTTGTGTTTGTGTAAATGGAAAAGTGCAATCTCTACCAATCTCCAACAATCTCTACCCTCCATTAAATAAATATTATATACAATAAATACTTTTACAATAGGCGGTCATTGAGTTGCCATAAAACTATTTATACAAGGTTTCATTCAAGAGTTTCCGGAAATTGTTTATATTTTAAACACAAAAAAAGATATGCTGAGTTTCTTAACTTAAAAAATTATTCTATTTTATTCTATTTTACAAATAATAGAAATAGTGGCAGATCATAAATATAATATATATACACTATCTGGGGTGTTTCGCCCTATGCTCCAACTAGGAGTAATACTTTAAGTTTTTAAAAATAAAGTATTAAAGTATGTATTCTTTATATGGCTTCCTACCTTTGGACTTCCTCTCATAAATGTTTGTCACGTGTAACAGATTTTATATGAAAAGGATTAGTCTTACCAAATTGTTTTTGGCATCTGTCGAAAAAATTGAAAAAGCTAATAAAATTTGCTGATTTAAACTCGGTAAAACTTTTAAGGAAACGTTTAGTTTGGTTAAAGTGGGACAAGCAAGTATTTACAGGACGACAAATATTGCTGAAAAAGATTTTTTTATATGAAATTTTTTATTGTCCAGAATCAGTTTGCATATTAAAAGTAAATGGACAGTTGGCTACACAATTTTAAAGTCGTTTTATTCTAAAGCGGTTCGACGCTGTAGCCAGTCCCCAAATCTGGGTGCCACAGTTCCAGGTGGGCAAGACAATAGATTTATAAATCGCCGTCTTACATCGCAGGAGCAGTTTAGACCTGTTAAACAGCATCCAGTTTAAACGTGCCAACTTATATCTGCAATTTGATACTGTAGCGCTTATTTAAACATGAGACGCTTGTTTAGTACTACGCCTAAATATTTTGCCTCCTGTTCAACCTGTAGACTTTTATTGCTTAGCTGGACAGTTGGTACGTGATCCCTGCGCAAAGTGTTTTGCTGTTTTACAAGCTGCTTTACACACGCTTGAAGCCTTGTGTGGAAAGCAAATATCCTCTGCATATGAAACGAGCCGTGATTTGCCTCTGCAGGTGCCTGTAGGGACTGCTACAATTGCGGTGAAAATGTTCTACAGAAGTGTGCTAAGCACCTGCTGCCATCGTATGGGGGAGCGAGCTTGCATACTTTTATCTGGAACTGGCCATTTCGTAGACACGATATGAAGAGGAGATAAAAGAGAGCTGGAGGTGTCTCTTGATTCTTGCATATTGACCCATGTGCCATAAACGATCAAAGGCCTGTCAACAAAGAAACCATTACAGTAATGTATGTTGTGATATGCCTTAAGGCATGGATTTGATTGACCACCCTGTGAAGAATAGGTGGATTAGAAAGATTGCTTCAAGATCTACACGCTTGGCTAGCCGTAATACAAGCACCTTGGAGAAAGAAGACGGCTGATAGGTCGGTACAACTTACCATGGTTCATGGATTATCAGAACACTTGCCAGCTTTTAGCTGACCGGGTAGTATTGCATCCTAAGTATTGCGTTAAAAATCAATACAGTAAAGATAATCTCACGCTTCGGCGGAGCTTTCATGTGATGTGACATATTCTGTCAGTCCCCAATGATTTCTATCTCGGCGTACGTTTGATAGCATCGACTACTTACTCTACTCTTATAAGCGTTATAGGCATGTAAGGGTGTTTCCAGAGCCCTTTCCGTTTCCATCAGCTCTTCATCCGGTGCTGTGTTGAACGGCAGAAACCTCTTCGTCTGGTGTAGAGTGAAAGTTTCGGCATACTCCTCACCTGACCTGCATACTTTGCCTAATGTGTTTTTAATCTGTACATGTCGCAACGGCTATCGCCTAAATGACCTGTTTGCCTTCCACAGAGAGTATTCGGAGTCTATTGTGTAGTCCATTGCCTCGAGTCTTATCTCAAAATACTCATTTCTCTGGATATTCAGCGCGTCTTTTAGCAGCCGACTAGTGCGTTGCCAAAAAATTATCCTCTAGGAAATGGGTGCGAGTAATTCTACGTCGCTGCTCTCTCTAGAGCTGAATCAAGTCCCTCGTCTCTCTATTAAGGCAAGAGTTGAAGAACATGAATCGCTGACAGCAGGACCCGACAGAATGCTGCTGCAGAATGTATATTTTGGCTCAAAAAATCCACTGCAACATCTATGTCCTGAGATGTATTCAGCTCCATATTCAAATGTATGAACTCATCGAGCTTCCTCTGAAACCTTGTAATAGATGAGTGCCTAGAGAGAAGACGGTATTGAAGCATAACAGCTGTGGATTGTGTGTGGTTGTTAAATTAGCGCCAGATGGTCACTATGTAGCTCCCAGTTAAACGTTATGTTTAACAAGCCCATCGAGAATACCTTGATTAAGAGCAAAGTCTAAACAGGATGCTATTCCTTTGCAGCTGACAGGACAGCGCTTCGGAGAGCCAGCCGCCAAAAGTTTCGCTATGTATGAGGCTAGGTATCTAGTTAGTAGAGTGCCCCACATCCTGTGTCAAGCGTTTCCATCTCCACCAATTAATGATTGTCCTTCTGCAGAATTGAGGACATTGAAGCCCAACTACAGAAGTCGTCAAGCTTACTTGGATGTATATTGAGACTAATTCCAATACGCCCATTGTGATGCTGCGCTCAAGGAGGTAAACCGTAATAAGCGGTTGGCAATGGTGATCAACGGGTAGTGCTGCCTGATTAAATAACATTCGAAAATGAGTAAAAGTTTTTAATACCATAAACAAAAATTTAATTTCGGTGACTTAGTGAGCGTGAATCTCGAAACTAAGTTTAAAGTGCTAAATGGCACCTAACCTAGCCCATTTCTTGTTATTTCTTCGATTTTTATTTTCGAGCGATGCAACAAACATATTATCACCTCCGATATATCAGCAACGATTATTCTCAAAGTAAGGGAAGCATTAAATTTTTAGGTTTGTCATCCAAAATTCTTTCTAAGCTTAAATTGAATTTCGTATGTAAAAATGTATATTTGATAGTTGATAGGGCGACGTGCATCGTGGCGAGCGTTGCTACTTGTTTGTGATGTTAAGCACTTACAACTCAAATAATCTTAATAACCTATTATAGAGTCGCCCAATAAAGATAAATTGTAAACTGCTTTTCTTAGAAACAGATGCTCCATAACTTTTTCAATTTCTGTTTTTAATAATAATAAAAACAGCTGTTCTAACGAAACACCTTTCGTTAATGGATAATCTTAACTGCTACAAATTCTACAAATGTTTTTGGAGGGAACAGCTTAGTTTACACTATAAAGTTCAATGCTTTCAATAAAATACATACTACAGAGGTTTGCTTGAAATAAAAAATAATCAAATAATTTTCTATCAAAACTTCAAAAATCATTTTAGCACTTAAAGACTTCATGAAAATTCTTCGATGAATTCTTGGATATATTTTCGTGTTTTTTCTTTTCTTTAATTTTTTTTTCATAGTTTTTTTTTCCATATTTTTTTTTAAGTTTGTAAAAATGTGCGCAAATGACCAAAGGAGGCAAGGCAAACTGTATTAGGGTGACATCAGATGATTCCAACTATGTGACACCTTTGTCATAACCTATTGGTGATAGCAAACTCGACGAGAATTGTTAAGAAATCTGAATCTTGCCAGATACGTGGCACATTCTCAAGCTACCTTAAAGTATATTTAGACATATCCACCCGTCCATATATCTGGCTATCAGTAAGAACTTGTACTACTTGATTACTACAGTTAATAGCGGCTTTAAGTATGGATATATAGACTCTCCTACTCCCTTTTTAGATAACTAGTATTCAATGAAGGTGCCAACTCTGTTTAATGAGCAGTACATTTCCCCCCTTTTTCATTTATTGTATGAAAAATTTGTTTGGTTTTCTGGTTATTTTCGCTAGAAACATTCGCTAGAAACATATTCTCTTTAGACCCATATCGGATCACTGTTTTGAATTTTTTTTTTTTGTATGAAAAACATTTTTTTCTTGTTTATTTTAGTATGAAACAATAAATTTGCTGTTTCTTATTGTTTTTGTTGTATCTTAATCTAGTTCTAATCCTACTCGTATCCAGTTAGGAATATATCACCCATAAATATGTACTTAAGGTTCAAGTACAGGGTTTACGACTCTAATCTATAATGATGTTTAGGTATGGGCCTGATATTTCAGGATATTATTGCATTTTAGCGGCTATTCCAGTCACTTTTCTTGTACTTGCCCATAACTTCGTGCTGACATGATCATGTTTAAGAGAACATTTTTATGTTTCATTGAGGCTTGCATATTCTCAGATAAAGTGTATAATATATCAGGCTTCGCTGCATCAGTGCATCTAGCTACTAAGTCAGTAAAAGAAACAAGACCTAAAGAAGATTTCCTATAAAATGAAATGGTTTCAGTCAGATGTCTTTCGTAGTTGGCGAATGCCAGTAGTTGGCCACTTCTTTCAGCGACTCAAGCCATATGTTGGCAAGATATTTTAATCTTGATGTGACAATATCTGAGCACCTGCAAATGGGGTGTTTCAGAATTTCCATAACTAACGATTCTATTTGGGTTGTGTCTAACTTTTTATCTGGGCGACTGTTAGAAAATTACTTGCTGTAGAAAGTTTTGCAAGAATTTATTGCTCAGTTCTTTTCACAGCTTTCTGGATATTCTATTTCCCCTTTTTTTCATATTTATTTCAAGTGAACTACTTTGACTTGTTATGAAGCGTTGTTGGTCTGCTGTTGTATCTCTGGGTAGCGCGACGACTTCTTTTGCCAGATCGTCCACATATCGTTACAGCCTATGCTACGGTGAATAGGAATCTAAAAGATGTGCTTTGTTTTATAGTTGCAAAGAACATCAACCTGCTCCCAATTACCAGCTAATTTTTGGAAGATATAGAGGCCACTTGCAAGGCTTTTAGCGCTCAACTGTCGACATATATGTTCAATTGTTTTTGTGAGATGTGCATTATTTTGCTTGGAGTATGTTTCAGTAATCAGGTAGTTTATGCAGGAGTCTCAGATGAAGCTTTTTGCAGCATACCACTCCAACCAACCAGAACTGAATCAATTTTGAATGCCTCTGAAAATATACGTTTTTCGCGCTGTTCGAATAATTTAACCAAGTCTTGTGGTTCCAGTGAGGTTGGTGTTGGCGTGTAGTAAGCTTTGGGATTCATGTAGTCAATATTACTGCTAAATTTCTTGACAACCGAGATAGTAGATCTTTATCATTGCTTTCAGTGAAAGTGAATCACAATGTCCCCATGATGGATTCTAGTACGTGCCATTGATTCTCTCTGTAAGTCTTAAGTATGTGGGCGTCTTTATTTCTTGCCATCATATTAATTAATAAATAAAAGCAAACAAGTACTTTATTTCCGGAAGAAACTTTAATATTTTAATCAGTGTTTTTTTTTTTCTACGAAAAAGTTTTCAAAAAAAAAAAAGTGAAGGTGGTGGATTAGTAACGATTTTACTACATTTGCTGGATACATTCTATTTATTAAGAACTCATTAAAGTCGATATTGTGGCTTTTTCTAAGGGATGCTCCCTTCACATACATACATGTACTAACAGCCTCGTCCATCAACTTATTGCGGTTGCTTTCATGCAAACTCAAGTCCGAGTTATGGTTGTTTCTGCTACGAAATCTACTCTATTTCAGCTTAAAAGTCGATATGGTGGGTTCTAATAACGTCCGCTTCATACAAATACTAAAGTGTGTGTGTAACTTATCTGCCCATATAAGTTTTCCAAAATATGTTTGGCTTTTAGTTGCTTTTTATAATTTATGTTTCGTGTGAATAGAGCTTAGAGCTTCAATGCAATCGTAGATACCATTTTTTTTTTATTTAAATAGTAAACATTGCTTCCAACCGCAAACTTCCTATGCAAATTTCATAACAAATATACAAAATTTCATCTAAAATTTATATTTTGTCTGTATTACGTGTATTTTTTGTTTTGTTTTGTTTTGTTGGTTTCCTCAGCATGCAAGAACTAGTCTCCTCTTTGTACTTATTTTTAAAACTTGTTCATTACGAAAGCTCATAATTACATTTTCCTACATACTATTCCAACCTGGCTGAGTTCTTTCGCCGACTCCACTCTGCCTGTTCTCCATGCTGTTGTGTCTCCACTGCATCCAACTCAAAATGCATTAAGTCGTTCAAAATATATCGCAAGTGGGTAGTGGGACGTCGCCGTCGCCGTTGTGGTTCTCCCACCAGTAAACAAGTCTCTGCGGGTTTTAATGCATTACGTACTAAAATATGCAGATGGATATTGGCGAATAATTTAGTAGGTTTAGTTCATCATTTCGTTCAATACTTTTTTTCTGAAGGTTGTTTTTAGTTGGCAATTGATACTCTGCTGAAGTGGTTCGCGTTGTGGCTGAAGTTTTCGTTCATAAAAAACAGTGAAGTGTGGTTGTTTTTTTTGTGTTTTCTAAAGTTTTTGCAGTTTTAATATAAAATTAAATATGCCCTGCATACAAAGTGTAAAAGTGTACAAAAAATAATTATAAAAAAATATTTATAATGGGCAATAATTAAAAAGCTGATATTGGTGAATCTGTTTGTCTGTCGGTTCGTTGAGGTCTCGAAGACTATTAAAAGTCATTTAAGCCTTATTAATTCAAAGAATAGCCATTTTCTTAAAAAGCCAACACCTCATTTTGAAGACCTCATCTTCCTTTTGTGTAAATATAAAGCAGCTAGTCCATACACCTGTATGAATCACTTGTAGAGGAATTTTGTGAACCTAAATGATACAATCGAATTTTAACTTTTTTAAAACGATTTATAAATTTTGCTGATGCATATATCGTGGGATCCGAGGATATTTATATCTTTATGCTTTAGTAAACCCCAATGCTGCCAAAGAGTATTCTTCTTTGAGTACGAGCTCAAGATAATTCCAAATGGAACCTAGGCTATAAAAGCTAATTTTTTTTAAAGTTACACGTTTAAATGCAGTGTTGGATTATCCCATTATCTTATGTCTGTATAATCAATATAATTAAACAAAACCAACCTTTTAGAAACATCAATTAATTGTTCGCTCGTGGCTTTATGATGAATGTGAGAAAACTTTCCACCAATTCATCTATCTAATCAGCTCTACGTACTTAATTCTTGGTTTTCTGAATTTAATTTATAACAGTATTCAGTAGCTCATTTCCAATTATTTGAAATTCCTCGTTGCATATAGCAGATCCGTAACCCACGAACAACTATTCTGCGTAATATAATTAATTCATTTTAAAGCTTGAAATGAATTTCTAATAAATGCAGTCAATTCTATAATTGCGAGGTATTTTTTCATACTCAAGCTTTGGTTGATCCTAAGTTTATTCCCTAAATTTTTTTTAAATGCTCGTTTTGGTTCCATCAACATTTTGTTAATCTATATTTTGCTTGGTGCAAGTAAAATAGGAAGAGAAAATGCGATTCTTTTAAGTTCCCAATCAAAAAGTTGGTTGGAAAAGGCACTCAAATTTTGGGTAGAAATCTAATATATATGAATAGATTTCAAAATTGTCAGTCATAATCAAAGAACGGTCAAGATTCCCTATATCTCATAGGAAAATATATCTCAAGGAAAATATATAATTTAAAAAAGGAATTTTATTTTGCCAACAATTTTGTTCAGTTAGAAACTCCGAATTTGTTGCATTTCCCGTCAATTCTAATAAAATATTCCATTAAGGTTCAATCGGACCACTAAAAGGCATCTAAATTGAACCATCCTCAGGCGGCATTTTTTTAGTGCGGTTGTCAGGTGTTCCTGGAAAGTTAGTCTCTTGTCCAGGTTGATGCCAAGGTATTTTGCTAATACATGTTGCTGCAGATTTAAACCTTCTATTTGAATAGCTGAAGCAAACCATGCGTTTAAGCGTAAAACATGGATTTGTAGACTTGCTTGCATTTATCTTTAGATTCCAGCGCCTAAAGCAAGCTGTCAATATGTGGAGGTAACGCTGAAGGCTATCTGCTGCCTCGATGCGATACTTCGAAGAACGGCTTCGTATAGAACGGCAACATCGTCAGCATAAGTCCCAATAAGTACCTTAGAGGGGGCCTCCATGTAGTCATCGTTAGGGATAGGGCGATCAGCGGTATAGAGCGAAAAAAGCAGTGGTCCCAGTAAGCTGCCCTGCGGAACTCCAGCTCTCTTCACACGGGGGCAGAATAGGTGTCCCGGTACCTAACCTGAAATTCGCGTCCTTCTAGGTAGGACCGAAGAAGGCAGAAGTAAGACGCTGGCAGAAGTTTTTCGACCTTGTACAATAGGCCCTCATGCCAGACTCTATCGAATGCCTGTTGCATGTCGACAAATACTGCATTACAAAACTCAAGGTCATCAGAAGCTTGCAAGATGTGCTATGTAACTCTGTGAACCTGTTCAATTGTGCCATGTTCTGACTTTATTTTTCGGTCTTTGATGATGTTGGCTATTTCTAAAGTCTGAATTCGCCTGATTGGGGTGACATCTGTAACGGTGTTTCCGGCTGAAGGTTTCAAAAGATAAAATCTTTAAGCTTAGATATTTAGTTTTTCTTCCGATTACTCTTATGCAATAAAGATGCCAAACCCACACTAAGCGGTAGTTCCCATAAAACCGTTATCTCCTGAGTTTTTGAATAAAAAGGTTGATTTTCTTGATATTTTAGCTAAGAACGCCGAATTTGGTGTAACTACTTCAATTCTGTAAAATATTTTAGGTAGATCTAATGGGATTGCTACATACGGATACACATAATAAAAAATATCCAATAAAAATGGTAGTATCTGGAAGTTGACTACACTGGACTGCAGCATTCTTTCTTGCTTCTGATAATCGTGTATAATTTTATTTAATCGAATTTAAGATTTATGGACTTTACTGGAATCATTTATCAATATTTCTTCACAAATGGTGACAGGCGGAACTTTGGAGTCAAGTCAAGAATGCTTTATCTTTCCGAACCTCAATAAAATGAAGGCAACATTTACTCAAGATCTAATAATTAATCACCTTTAGGTTGTTTTGTCTGATGTTAAGTGAACTCGTTAGTCTAACCGGATAAGCAAATGATGATAGTTGATGTGAAAGCCTTTAATCGGGCTTCATTTAAAATAAAACCAAGTACAATTCTAATCAAACGAAAAAGATGTTTTTCCGATTTTTTTTTTTTTTTTGTTTTTGGTGAGAAATAGCAAATTAAATTGTGCCTGATTTTTTGGTTCTCAGACCAGTGTACTTTTATGCTTCGTTCTCAACGAAGAAAAAATAATCAGATCGGAACATATCAAAGAAGATAAAATAGAGCATTACTGTGAGATTTGGCACAGTGTTCCAATTTAGTATACCATTCACACATAGTGTTGCTGTAGTGTCTACTGAGTTTGTCGAATAGATTGTATCGCGTTACCGCGATATGCATATATTATCTTGATCAACTCGACGGGATTGTTTTGAACCCGTTTTTTTCATGGACTCTTATGACCACTGCTTTATTTCAGTCAATATCAGCTTAAAGTTGATATTGTGGCTTCTATTGGATTCACACTTTACATATTTAAAGTCAAAGGTGTGAACTCCCTCTATTTGAAGAAGACTCCGTACACTCTTTGGTTTTTTTTATAATAATTTTTTTTGTATCTAGTGACTATAGATTGATCCCTGATCCCTGCTTTTGCTGCTATCGCCGTATCAATCTCCCTTATCACGGCTGGGTAAGCGCCCTGGGAGAGAGAGTTCCCAGGGCGCCCGTGACTCGTCCCATAGACTACCGGTTCTCACCATAGCACATACACAAAAAACTGTCGTATTAAACTGTTACGAAACATTTTAAACCTGTGAGAATTGCATTGCTAAAAAATTCTGAATTAAGATGTGTGCTTCCGACCGGACGGAAGATATACCTATAATCTTCGCGGTCGGGTGCACAACAACTCTGCAAAGTTTCATTGTAATTGGATAAACGGTTTAAGCACGCATGAGTAACGAACAAATAAACATTAACTTTTATGTGTATAGATTGAATGTAGGGGATTCGGAGTTTGAATTTTCTTGAATTTTGCAATGTATACATAAGCGTCTTGAGACATTTGGTCCACAAAACTTCTAAAAATTCCTGGATTCATAGAATTTTTTTTATTTGCAATCCATTGTCACCTTTTCCTTTTGTCTTCAGAAATTTGTTCAAGATGAACCATAAGTACTTAATATTTTGAAGCTCGACTGTGGCTTTTACTATTAGGTTTCACATTCAAGTGTGGATAAAAGATAAAATTTAAAATCAAACCAAACCAAACGCCTATAAAATATTTTTCGTTATGAAAAAATAAAATAAATAAAACCTCGAAACTAATGCAAACAAATATTCAAATAGAGCTCATCAAACAAAATGCTGTTAAAAAATTAAAACTTAAAACAAAAACTAAATAAAAATAAAAACTTAATTGAATAATAGTGCAAAACAATAATTGTTATTAAAAACTAAAAATCTTAAGCGTAATTAAAAAATAAAAACATTGGCAATTTCTAAATTAAAATCGAAATATGACGAATAATCGGGAAAACCTGCGCCTGAGTCTGCTCGATCTGCAGGCGACACTCACTGCGCCGTCGAACAGCAGCAGCAGCAGCACGACCAGCGTCTCGCAAGCGATGTCGGTGGCCGCCAATCAGGTCGTCTCGACGGCGGTAACCCGCCTAAACAAGGTGGCCGCCACGCATCAGAACGACAAATGCGATCGCCTCAAAAAAATGACATCGATAACCTGCTCCGATTCCGAAGACGATTCGGAGCGGCGGGCACAGATCGAAATCAACAACAAATGGAATCTTGGCGGCTACGAAGGTGTAAGTAGGGATCTGCAATTGTTGATAGAATGTTTAAGTGGATTTAGAGAGACAAAGAAGAAGAGCGCTATCGACATATATTAAAAAAAAAAACATTTAAACATATTTTTCCCTTTTTTTATAAAATTAAACTGAAGAGTTCTTTTTATATGCGTTGTTACACCCACAGGACACACGCAGCTATGTTGTACAGGAAATCTATCGCAATGAACAATCCTACGTTGAATCGCTGCAAACAGTTGTTAACAAGTATCTGCGAGTGCTCAAGTCGCCCGAACACGCCGGCATGATCGACACGCGTACCGTCGACGAGATATTCTTCATGGTGCCTGACATACTCGATATACACGAGAGGTTCTTGGGCGACATGAAGTCACGTCTGGACAGCTGGGATGCACAACAGAAAGTGGGCGATACATTTATGGAAACGGTGAGTCACACTTTGCAAATAGTGTGCGACACATTTTTATTTACTCTTTATTGCAGTTCTCCAAGCTCGAAGTGCTCGAAGTCTACACATCGTTTGTGAATAATTGTAGTCGCGCCAAGAATGCCATACGTTCCATGAAGCATCAGCGCCCTTCGTTTTCGAAATTCCTGGAGACAACTGCACGCGAACACAAGGGCAAACTAACGCTGGACAATCTACTCATCAAACCGGTGCAAAAGTTTCCAAAGTAAATACTAAAATAAATTGTTTAAAGAAATACTTTTAAACGCTAACAACTTGCTTGCAGCTACGAGCTACTCTTTCAGCGTCTTATCAAACACACAGATCATGATCATCCTGATCAGAAGCCGCTACAGGATGTACTGAAGCTGGTACATGATATACTTGTACACATCAATTGCAAGGAACGCGAAATACTCGAAAATGGACAGCGTGAGGCGACGTTGCGCGAACTGGAGGGCGTCATCGAGGGCATGACCGATCTGATGGCACCCGATCGTCAATTTATGCTATTCGATTTAGTCTCAATGCCCTCTGGTCAGGGTGCACGCAAGGAACGTGGTTTCTTTCTGTTTAATGATTTACTAGTGCTGACAAGTATTAAGAAACGCAGCGGAACAATCAGAAAACCCAATACGTAAGTCGAGCAAGTGATATATGAATGATAAATCGCATCTAATTTGTGCTTTCTGTATGCTTCATTACAGCTCTATTTGTCCCGGCACTGTGGCTTCAACTTTGGATACCAATAAGTATAAGTTTCTCACAAAGATCTCGCTGGATTGTTTAGAAATTGTTAAGAGTGAGTATTGACATTAAAAGAGAATTTGAGGTCAAGTTTCAATGTTTCACATAAAAAGTGAAAAGCATTAATTTAAGCAACTTCAGAAAAAAATATATTTCAATTAGCTGAGTGTCGAAAATTTCGAGACTGAGTGACCAGCATTCACATAGACACCGATTATGCTTAGGTCGCAAAATACTCAGTTAGTTTAAATATATGTATTAGGCGTAACAAGGCGGGACAGATTCCCAAAAGTATATATACTCCGATATAGCATCACAAGTGGTGTCCACATTGCTATGTCCATCTGTCCATCCGTTGGTTGTATATGCGAATATCGGAAACTGTTAAAGCTAGAGCCACCAAGTTTAAATTTTTAGATTAGACTGACGCATATGAAGGTGAAGTTTAAAAATTTGTTTGGATGCCATGCCCAAAATAAGGTAATCAAGTGGTATTGGGTCTGATGTGTGTGTATCCGATCCGCAGCCGTATCTAACTTTTGCATATTCTATGATAAGGTAACGCTGCCCTGCATGGGTTTTGCGAATTAAATGGGACATAATTTCCCATCACTTCACGTTTTTGAGAAAATAAGGGTCGAAACCCCAAATAATAGCCATTTTTTTTTTTTTTAAATATTGTACAACTAAATCCTGAAGTGTTAAAACTTTGCTGATATCAGAAATATGAGGATAACACATGCCGTTTAAAATGAGGGGTGTGTTTATATCCAGGGGTGCAAGAAAAAATTTTATGAGAACATAAAAATTTTAAGTTTAGAATATTTCAATAAAACATCATACTAAGGGGTTTTCGGGATCACCAAATAGGATTCTCCATTTTGAATATTTAAAATCTTTTTTTTTTAAAAATGTGTTTTTTTATTGGATCTTCTCTTGATAAGAGACTAACAATAATTTATCAAATCTTAAATCTAGTTGTGTATTACACAAAGCCCCCCGGTTGGAGACTTATGTAGTTACAGCGGCCCTAAGAGCACATCACAGGGCTGGGAGGTCATTTCTCCTGAGTCGTGTTTGTATATGGAGTAGTGTTAGAGATCGTGCGAGTGGATTAGGGTGAGAATTGAGTTTACATTCATAGGTCTGCTTGAATCGATCTATTTCAGTTTTAACAGTTGGGATGTTAAGATCATTGTGAATGTTAGCATTGCGAATATACCAAGGTGCTCCGGTGAGAGTTCTAAGTATTTTTGATTGAGCTCTTTGTATTATATCCACGTTACTGGAACTCGCATTGCCCCATAACTGTGAGCCGTACGTCCAAATAGGCTTTATTACGGAGTTGTAAAGAAGCAATTTGTAGTCCAAGCTTAAGGGGGACCGCGGATTTATGTGCCAGTGTAGGGAGTTGGCTTTTAGCTTTATCTGTGTTTTTTTGGCTTCAATATGTTTACGATAAGTGAGCCGTCTTTCGAGATGAATACCGAGATGCACGACGTGATTGGCCTGTGGGATCACAATGTTGTTTAGAGTCAGCGATGGACAAGTACCTCTGTTTAGAGTGAATGTGACGTGTTTGCTTTTTTGCTCATTAACTTTTATACGCCAGTTAGCTAGCCACTCCTCGAGAAGAATGAGATGATCTGCTAGTAGTCTGCTTGCTCGTATTGGGCATCTAGATCTACTTAATATGGCTGTGTCATCAGCAAATGTGGATATTGTAAGTCTGTGATCCGTTGGTATGTCTGATGTGTATAGAACATATAACATAGGACCGAGAACGCTGCCTTGGGGTACTCCAGCTTTGATTTCAGACTCCTGTGTTATGTAGTCATTCTGACGTACCGTGAATACTCTATTGCTGAGGTATGATTCTAGAGTTTTGTGAGTATTTTGGGGTAGCAAAACTTTTATTTTATACTTAAGTCCATCAAGCCAAACGCGGTCGAATGCTTGGGCTACATCGAGAAAGATTGCGGAACAGTATTCGCGAAATTCGAACGCTGTTCTAATCTCCGAGGTTATTCGGTTTACTTGTTCGATAGTGCCATGGTTTTCACGAAAACCAAATTGGTGGGTGGGAATAACGTTCTGCATGTGTGAGTTGATTTTTAAAAGAACCAACTTTTCGAACAGTTTGGATAGGCAGGATAGTAGGCTTATGGGTCTATATGAC